>JANHQD010002040.1:0-88360 GCA_024721195.1 Marasmius sp. AFHP31
TAGACAACGGGATTACCTACATATTCGCTTCACTTGGCACGGTCCAATTGACTGGTAAATCCGAGCAGGGAAACAGATTGAACGTCTCGGAATTGTAGGATCGCCTGGGTGCGTTGTCAACCGCGACCATTAACGGGTATCCCTTCTGATACTGGAAGTAGAATTGAAATCTGATGCGTGTTACTTGGGAATAGGAGGATAACGAGCTTTAGGAGGAATCGAAATTACCTGTATAACAGGGTCGGGCCACGGACAACGAGAACCACCACAACAAGTATTTTTTGCGAGATACCCCTCCGGTAAGTAGAAACAGACTAAACCCGGTCGATGAGCATCAGTGCCTCGCGAAACATAAGGGTTCAGGGGTTGCTCGCCTCTGATCTTTGCGAGCCATCGCAAGCCGCAGCAACGATACGGTGTCCAATAAGAGCCAGAGGAGATAGGAATAGATTGTATAGATAAATGCTGTCGAATTCTATTCATTCCTCGTGGCTGCGCACAGGAAAGCAGCAAACAATAGAATCGGCCTCCCACTCCTGTGATCCGTTCTTGTAGCGCAGCAGATTCTAGAATCAGCGCTCATATTTCACGCACTTGCAACGGCTGAAGGATCAAGTTTTGAAGTCTGAAATGAATATGAAGAGAGAGAGATAACTTCCCAGTCCCTGTCTTCCCTGTTCAGTTTTCTACGAACTTGGGCGGCTTGACGTCCGAGAGCACGGCCTGCGGTTAACGGCTAAAAATTACAAAACATCGTCGAGAGTTTGAAACTCAGATGAACCTCCCAACCTGTATACCCTTGCCGAGCGTCATGTCAAAATCCATAAGCGTATAGGTGGAAATTGGTAGTTACTTACGGGGCTCGAGAGTATAGCCGTTGCGATACATCGTGCAACTTGGAAGAAAGGTTAGTAAGTCACTACCGGCATCAATTCAGAAGTATGAGCTGGCACTCCCACACTCGGGCCGAGTACAGTCCCACAAGTACGGGGAAGAACCTCCGAAGTCCCGGGAGCGATAGTCTCTCGCCCAAAGGTCAAGCGTTTGAACCCCTCTACTTCTTACCCTCATCTTGTTCCAAAGCTCCCAACCGTTCGGTCCTTTACCTGTTCACAATCAACTTCGAAGTTAAATCAGTGCCAGCTTCACCTTCCCTAATCAGGATTCAGCCCATGCGTCCTTCCACTACGGCTCCCTTAATCGACTTGCCAGCATCTCCTTGGTAGATTTTTCCAGACTGTTCTTTACCATTTCACTATCCGGCTTTTGGTCCGCTCGAGTCCCGAACACTGAACGTTTGAATCTAGTGGGTGGATAGAGACTCCGATGAAGAGGTCCCCACTAAGCATAGACTCGGTCAATTGCGAGGTAGTATCCTTGCCTGTATCATCGTTACATCTGCAAAGGGACTCGTGTTGTATGGATGTCATGGCATCTCCGAGCAGGTGTTGTGTCAAGTCAGCTTGGTGCTTGTGAGATGTCTGTCGCTTTGTAGCTGCTAAGCCGAAAGCAACTTCAATCAACCCTGGAAGGAGGGTATGGGCTTACCTTTCGGAATTTTCATGAAGCTTCAAGATGGCATTAACAACCCTTTGCTCCATCTGTTAGACGGCTGCCCCGCGGAAAGTGAATACCTGCTTGGAGGGAACGCTCGCCTTCGATGTTCACGAGGTAGTCATCTAAAGTTCCAGCGGAGGTTGCTGGATCCAGTCGACGATCAAAGGTGGTTACGTCATATGAATCGGGAAAATATTGGTCCGCACGGTCAACCATCTAGTTACCGAATTACCGTTCCCGTACAGGCCTGGTTGCACGGCAGGCAATTTTTTCTTTGTCTTCGCACCACCATGCGCTCACGTCTAGCTCACATCCCATACCCTCTTGTAACCAACAGTCCTGTGAGGTCCTATTCATGAGCGAGGACTATCTCCCATCTGGTGAACATTTACTCAGGATGCATCAGAATTACCATGACTATCTCAGAAAATAATTTCCTGATATCGACGACACCTTTCTCCCATGTTCTCGACACGAACCATACGCCTAATACACAGGAGGCGAAAGAAATACGAGCTCTTTTGCAGGATCCGGAGGCAGAGATGGAGCGCATTCGACAGGAAATTGAGAAATTCAACGCCCGAGGCGTTCAACTCCAAGAGTTTACCGCGAAGCATCGGACGCTGTTACCCCCTATCCGAAACGTTCCTCCTGACATACTCGGAGAGATATCTTACCATTGTCTACCCTTCTTCATCATCCCGTCCTTCGATTCATCCGTCAACAACCCCTCATTCCCACTACTATCTGTCGTGCTTGGAGAGACGCCGCGTTGCACACACCGAGGCTTTGGAACACGATACATATACAATTTCCGACACTACTAGGTAGTCAAGGTGACAGGCTTATCGTGCACTCGTTCCGAGGAGATTGGATGGTATGAATGGCCGGCTGTCACATTCTGGCACACTTCCTATCTCGTTCTCGCTTTACATTAGTCCAGATTTCGGAGACGACGACGAGCTCTCCCAGGGCCAGATCTACCATGCAACAGTGAAAGCACAGACGTTCAAGGAGGTATTGGAGTTCCTCTTGGAGTATTTCCCTCGTTGGGAGAGCGCGGATCTCCAAGTCCCTGCTCCTCTTTTACGGGTATTGGAAGCCTCGGAGATTGTCATGAAAACCAATTTCCCACAACTTCGCCGATTAATGTTATCACGGACCTGTATCGCTCGCTCCACAACGAGCCTATCAATCTAGACGAACTCCTCGAGCAGTGGAACAATCAGACTCATCTTACCATCTCTGCCATTCCATTTTCACAGCCCCTCTCACCGCCGTGCGGGTGATGTCCCGTTGTGCACTAGTCTTCTGTACGTCACGCTTGATTTCCTTGTCGAACGCACTGGGACCTCTGCACCCTCCGGTACCGATACCGGGAGTTATGCTTGCAATACCAAACCAGGCTCCGGAGGAACAATGACCAGATGAGAAGCTAGAGCTACTGAAGCTCGAAACACTCATTGCCCGTTTCGATGTCGAGGGCCGTTCCGTTCCTACCGAGATTCACTAGACGACACAAATTCGTCGAGTCGATGATAACTCCGGCGCTCAAGAAGCTTTCAATAAAGCTCCATAAAAACTTTCGTGAAGTATGGATCGTACGAAGTTACCTCTCCTATCGCTTTTGGGTCTTCATGCCAGCTGAGCTCGCGGTTCTTCGGTTTGAAGAACAATTGGGGCAATGACATAGGTAAGTATTCAACCAAGGATTACAACCTTTCTCTGTCTATTGACTTTCATTTGGATCAGCGTGTTTATCGTCGAGCACCTGATTAAATCGATATAAATACTCCTCAATAAGGTTACAGATAGCCGCATCCTTTCAAAGCAAGTTATAATCTGGGCTTGACATTCACCCTTAACGGCTCATTCATCGTCACAAAGACGTCAATATGACCATCCCCCCATCTTCTCCAATCGAAACCCTCCGCGAATCTGAACTCAAACTTCTGCACGAGCATCGTGATGACCATCATCATCTCGAGCTTCGCCAGATTCTTTCCTATGCAATTGGTAGGTCCGTATGAAAAGGGAATAAAGGCGTCCGCTTTCAGTATTCTCTCGCCTCCTGGAATGGAGTCCTTTGCCTCCGACAACCATCGGTCTGGCACAAATGCGTCCGGGCTAGGAGAGAAACTTTCCGGGTTACGGTGGACGACATAAGGCGGCACAAATACTTGAGTGGTTTCGGGGATGTAGCTGGATTTTGAGTACCCGTGAGGAATATTCTGTAGTCAGCGATTTCGAATCACTCACTATCCAGAAATCATTCTCCCTCCACTTCCTTTATGAACAACACGAGGGCCATTAGTCGGTACGGGCGGTAGAAGTCGAAGAGTCTCGTTTCTACGGAGAAGCGTGAGTTATGAATCATCACGAGTCATCGACTCTCAAAGTCAACTTACAGGCACGCTGTCAGGTACTTCATGTTCCCAAATCTGGAGGTATCGAGCAACGGGTCAATGCCCGCTGGATATTCCCTGTCGACCTCTTCTTGCAGACGTTTGTAGGTGTCCGGATGCGCCATTAAGCACCAAAAGAGGTTTGCCATAGCTGTAGACGTCGTGTCCGAACCAGCGACGATGGCTAGCACGCTGTCACTGGCCACGACAGCTGTGCTTGGCTTGACTTTCTCGTGGCCCGCTTCGTCGGTCTGGAATGGATGGAAACGCTCGTAAGTCTGCAATGTTCGTGTCCTGCATCGCAACGCACCAAGTGATACCACAAGTCCTTCTTTTCTGCGCCGTTTTGAATCCGTCGAGTGCACCAGTCAACACCGAACCCTCTCAGCCTATTTCCGTTCTCTGAGATGGCTGGGATAAGCTTAGCGACGTAAGAAAACCATGGGATGTGAGTGATGGTTTGAGTGATTCTGCGAAAGCGGGTGTTACAGGGGAGCCTCATATTGATGATTTTTACGTACCCCATTCCCTTACGGATGACCTCCATAGCTCCATTGTCTTTACCATCTTTCAGCATCTCGGAGCCCCCGCCGAACCTGCAGAGTCAAGTTAGAGCAATGTTCCATGACAAGTAAGGTGTGTGCACTCACATCATCTCCGCCATGAAATCAAACCTGCATGGTGTTCAGTCAGTGAGGGACGTTTTCCGAATATGATGCGGGACGCATACGCGAAGAAGCCCAACCACTGCCCAAGATCTACTTCCGACTTGGTTCGTGCGTTCAATCCCTCCGCTAACTGTGTGGCTTTGTCGACTATAATCTCCTGGTATTCCTTCACAGCCTCCGTTGTGAACCCCCTACTCCAGACTCGACGCCGGTCCGTACGAGCTTCGCTCGTCGGCATCGCAATAAGGGGATATGGTTCATGCACGCGCTTGAAGTTGAGGTAACCTGGAACCCACATTTTTCGGTGAGAATCGACCAAATGGAAGACTTGCACAGGATTACTGACCAGGACCTTTTCCCAAACCGTCTGTTCCCATAACTGATTTCACTGACTCGGAGTCAATCACAGAAATGTCATTCGGCCCTAGATGGATGACGGTTTGAGATTCCGAGGTGAGCCTGCTCTTTTACGACGTACCTGTACGAACAATAGGGCCGTATTGATCATGCAGTGCTTTCAATGCGATGTGCTGACGGCCTGTCCAAGCCAAGTATAGATTCCAAAGCTTCGAGATCCTGAAAATGAGAGGTCCCGGGACTTTTGCAAGGGGATGGAACGGCGAGAGCCGATAAGCGACAATTGAAGTCGTCAACGCAGTTCCGAAGACGAGGGTCGCTAAGGTTAGTCGAGAAGGCGAGATCTCGAACGAGGTGTATTGACGGAAGATAAGGAGAAGGAGGGTGGGTTCTGCGAGGAGAATAACTGCGGTCCGTGCGATTGTCGTTCGTACTGGCTCATATCTCCTGAGGTACAGGTGGTTCGCCTGCAAGGTCAATCAAAAAGTTGTGCGTAATGCCAGTATGAGCAAAAGCCAAGTTAACGTCAGTAAAAAAACACGCACCACGCCCAGTGCAGCGGCTGCAGTGAGAACGTGCGATAAATCTGACATCTTGAGGGGAGCCTGAAGCGTCGAACGACGCCCGCTCAGTAGGCTTATGTATCCCAAAAGCAACCAAGGGTCGCATGCGGGCAGTACGGTCACACAACACTTGGGCGGGGGGACGCTGCTCTAAGCTCGGTTTGCCGAGTCAAGCTGACGAATACAAATTTACAAAGAGTCGCGTTTCTTGGGCTCACAACCGGAAAATCACAGGAAAGAGTTTCAAACTCGGGGGCAGAGTAGAGCGGCGCTGGCCCCTGCATTTAAATAGTTTGGCGGCGCGACGCTGAGCCCAAGGCAGTTCCTGTTCGAACCGGCGTTTCCCGACCAACGGAATGGGCATCTGACGCGGGTTCTTGACTCCGTGCCTTCAATGAGGGCGTGGAAAAACAAATCCTCAACAAACCTCGGAGGGTAAGTATCCGCATGCTGGTACGTTGGCCAAGCACAGGGTCGTATACTTTACGTCGAGATAATTCGTCTTCTAATTCAAGCCACCCACGAGATCGGGGCCTCTGAGGTCACCACAGTGGAGAAAAGTGGGACCCTGTCAGGACTGTGGGCTTGGTGCATTCAAATGGTTGGTGGCGTTACACATCACGTTAGTCGACGCAAAAGTTCAGTTACCTTCGTGAACCCCATTCAGCCAGTTCTGTCTACGCTCTACCATTGGCATCTATATAATCAGTGTCTTGGGAAGGCGAACAGTTTCCCATATGGCGTACGTCTGTCAATTGACACAATTCTAGACCTCCACCTGTTTCTAAAGGCTATCAACATTCCAAGAAGCTGGCTGATGCCGGCCCGAGGCTCGAAGTCAAGTCAAAGTCAAGTAATGGCACAGCACAGTAACCAGTACCAGAATACACGAGGGCTAAAATTCCTATCTATTAGGGCCGAAGGGCTTCGATTTATGGTAAATACATAGTCCAAGTACGTACTCCCGTCGTGACACTCCCGATCGAGGCCATTGGCAGGCTAGTCGCAGGACCTGGAAATCGACTGGATCCCGTCAAAAAATCAATCAAGTACTCCCTCGCAGGTCCCGCGTCCGCATCATCTTTAAAGTTCGTGTCAAGATAATTCTGGATGTAACGAACGAGGTTGACTGCTTTGGCCGACTTTCGTTGAATCTCGAGGCCTTGCAAACCGTCAATAAGTCCTGAATGGACCCATCGTCTGAGCTCCGCCGCGTCATGGCTGAGACTCGGATTTGAAACCAGAAACTCCTTCGTGTGCTTCTCGCCCTGTTCAACGAACCAAGGGGGAAACCAGCTTTGGTTTCTAGCACGCAGGGTCTGCTGTATTTTGACAACCTCCTCGAGGATCGCCCGAATATCGATAATATCTGTGGTCGTTTTCCCTTGCCGTGTGGACTCGTGGGAGATGTTGTTATTGTGCCAGCTTTGCAGCTTCGTGAGGAGCAGGGCAAGAGGAGGCATGATGAAGAAACCTCTGTAGCGGGTGGGAGGTTGGAAGGTCCACATGAGCTTACTCCAAGGGACTAGGGGTAGCTTCAGGTCGTCGCTCCCAGCCGGCACGACGTCGATTCTAATCGACATTGTGAAGGCGGGACCCTGGGGGTCATTTGAGAAAGAGAACCAGAATGCCGTATGGGTCGCACCTGGTTCTTCAGCGACGACCCGGTAGAAGTGCGGATCCTGTCGTTGTATGTCGACTTTGACCTGCTCAGCATCGATGACTGCACGGGTAGGCCGACCGGTGGCTGAGAGACGAAAAATGGCGAGATCGATGTCTTCGGGAGTTCGATGGTTGGGGCAGGTGAAATAGACCGCTGCGCTGCCGAAGAGATAGCAACCGTAGCCTGCCTTCTGAGCAGCGATAGATGCGGCAGAAACGACGTCAAAGATTTCGGCATAGGTGAAAGGAGTGTCTAAGCGGGGACGTTCGTTGAATGGTGGTGCTGGTCCAGCAGCACAGCAAGCACGAAGAAGAGAAGGCATAATGGGGAAATGTGAAAGGCGAAATGAAGGAGGGGGTTATATATCACTGCCGTGAATGGACACGAGTGTCTGCCTCATGTCAAGATTATGAACGCTTTCATTTCACTGGGAACGAAATCAAGAGGCAGATCTCGTCCACAGCCCCGCTTTAATTCCACCTTCACCTTCTTTCAACAATCCTTCGAATTGTACGAGTGGAGATCTTGATTCTGTGAAACTACGAAGATGGAAGTCAGTAATGCGAGTGGTGGCGAAACCGAAGACGTGTAGTACTATACCCGCGGTCAAACCTCGGTAAACGTTCCCGCAAAGAAGCCTTACTCACGATGTTTCGGTGTCCTTCCGTTCTGTCTACATGGCTCTTTTTCAATTCAGGACCTACTGGTAAGCATAAGTGGAAACATTAGTATATCGGGGCCCTCCCGATGGGGGTAGGCTCACTGTACCTCTTTTTTCTCCTTTAGTAGCTACACTGGCATAGTATCTGACCTTGATGATAGATGCTTTATGTAGGGAATCCAGGCCCTTCGCACGCACAGACAGTCAAATCGAGTGAGCCGAGTCAGGGCTGATCTGCGTGTGGTGGAGCTTGGATCGTTTAGGCCGTTAGTCGCCTAATCTCGTACGATGTGATCGGATCGAGTAGAAGTCGAGGGTGGGTCGAGAGCTCTAGGCAAGAGCGGTGAGGACGGATGAACCACCACAACCACGGTGGTGGTATGAGAACAAGAGTGGCATGTCACGAATTGTGACTGTCAGATGTCACTAGCGTCAAGGAGCGCTTACATGTTGCTCCTGTTGCTTTCCACCACTATCATCGACAAACGTCCATTTCTCTCTCTCGGAAGAACTCATCGGCAGAACAAAAGAGTCAAGTCTACCTCAATATGAGACATATTGATTATCTTCTAATGAACACTCGCCTTCACAAGGGTAGTTCTTCAGTATCCTCAGTGAAGGAGCCGACTCCGAGGAAGATGAAGTGCAGAAGGCCTGGAGGCGACGTCAGGAAATAGATAGGGTTTTTCGATTGAAAAGACTGAGACAAGTATTCCAGCGGCTGTCGGGAGAATATCTACCGGTCCGTGTGTCTATGATATATGGCCATTTTCGCATACTGATCAATATATCGATCATCTTGATTGCTGGAAGCAGTAACCGTTGCAATTCTACGGTCTAGCCTTGACATTCACCTTCAAGGGCTCGCTCAAGACTATGAGGACGTCGGTTTGCTGGTTCGGCCACTCTTTCCAATCAAAACCTTTTGCGAATTCGAACTCGAACTTTTGCACCAGCATGGTGACGACCATGAGCATCTCGAGCCTGGCTAGGTTCTTTCCGACACAGTTCGTTGGACCGTATGAAAAGGGGATGAAAGAATCCGCTTTTTGAATCCTTCCCCTGGCGTCTCGTGTATCTGGCAGCCATCGATCTGGTACGAAGTTGTCTGGCCTGGGAGAAAAATTCTCTGGGCTGCGATGAACAACATATGGTGGGACGAGAACTTGAGTCCCTTCGGGGATGAAGCTAATGATGTATGAGGGATGGAGGCGGGGGGTATAGTGTAGAGGACACTCACTGTCCGGAAATGATCCTTCCTCCACTTCCTTCGGTGACTACACGGGGGCCATTGGTAGGTACTGGGGGAAATAGTCGAAGGGATTCGTTCCTGCAAAGAGACTGATGAGTCTCATTACTTGGGACGTCAGGATTTTGACTCACAGACAGGCGTTCAGGTACTTCATGTTCACAAACCTCGAAGTGTCCACCAATGGGTCAATACCCGCCGGATATTCTCTGTCGACCTCTTCTTGAAGCCGTTTGTACATGGTAGGATGTGCCATCAAACACCAGAATAGGTTCGTCATGGCTGTTGAGGTCGTATCCGAACCTGCGACGATCGCCAACGTGCTATCACTCGCTACGACAGCTGAAGTTGGTTTAAGTTTCTCGTGTCCCGCCTCGTCGGTCTGGGTTGGCCAAAACACTCGTGAGTCTGTGCTCTGTGTACATGTGTACCGTTGAAAATTACCAACCAGGTGATACCACAAATCCTTCTTTTCCGCACCATTCTGAATTCTGCGAGTACACCAATTCACACTGAACTCTCTCAAACGAATCTCGTTCCGGGAGATGGCCGGTATAAACCTGAAAAAGTGGGAGAACCATGGGACCTGAGTTATAATTTGACTGATCCTACGAAGGGGCGTTAGAAGAGAGAGGAGAGCAACGCCAGATTGGTCACCACGTACCCAACTCCCTTCCGGAGGACCTCCAGAGCACCATCGGTGTCTTTGCCATCTTTCAATGTCCCAGAGCCTCCACCGAACCTTCCGAATCGAGTAACAATGAGCAAAATTCCAGGGCGAACGAGGCAGGGCCTCACATCATTTCCGCCATAAAATCAAAACTACATCATCGGATCCGGTAAGTGAGGGATGCACTGGGGTACGATCGGAGATACGTACGCGAAGAAACCCAACCACTGTCCGAGGTCTACCTCAGAGTTGATCCGCGCGTTCAATCCGTCCGCCAGCTGGGTGGCTTTCTCGACTATGATGTGCTGATATTCCTTTATAGATTCCGTTGTAAATCCTCTGCTCCAAACTCGACGACGGTCGGTACGAGCCTCCCCCGTCGGCATCGCGATAAGGGGATACGGCTGATGTAAAATTTTGAAGTTGAGGTACCCTATACGCCACAAAAAGTTTGAGTTTAGGATTTCTGGCCATGGTCTACGGAAAAGCTGCGACTTACCAGGGCCTTTTCCCAAGCCCTCTGATCCGAGAACAGATTTCACTGACTCGGAGTCGATCACAGAAACATCGTTCGGTCCTGCATGGATGACAAGTTTTAGATTTGGGTGCAGGGAACTCGTACTCCTCTACGGCATACCTGTACGAACGATAGGACCATACTGGTCATGCAGTGCTTTCAGCATAACGTGGTAGTCGCCTCTCCAAGCTAGATACAGATTCCAAATCTTCGAGATCCGGAATAGCAAAGGCCCTGGAACTTTTGCAAGGGGATGAAATGGAGAGAGGCGGTAGAGAACGATCGATGTCGCTAATGACGCGAGGAAGAAAAGGGTTGCTGAAAGTATTCCTGAGAATGAGACCTCCAGGGACGCGTATTGACGGAAAAGAATGAGAAGGAGAGTAGGTTGTAGGAGGAGGAAAGCCGCGGTTTGCGGCAATGCTGTCCGACGTGGCTCATATCGCTTGAGATAGAGGTGATTAGCCTGGAAGTCACGAGGTCAGCCTTATAAATTTATGGATTCGTCGACGAGAATAACGCACAACGGCTAGTGCAGCAGCTGCAGTGAGTACTGGGTGGGAGCTCAACATTTGTGTTTGTGTTAGACCTTCCTGACACACCGACTTATATATCTCAGCTCTGGACGTCCTTTGGTGGCGGGAACCAACCCGAAATTAGCCCACTCCAGCTCAACCTCAATTCTTCGCGGCGACATAGTAATTTGACATTTGCAAAGAATTAATGCTCGTCAGGAGCATTGACCTCAATACGACCGAGTTTCAATCTCGCCCGCCGAGGGGTAAGGTGAATCACGCAGGTGTGGCGTACAACCAATATACTCCAGAATTGGCATTCTCAGGCTTTGTAACCAGAATATCACGGGAGACCACGAACCATGATTCGGGTTTGGAGTGGAAGAGGCAGAGCAGTGCTTGAGTCTCCGCAATTGAATAGATGGGCCGAGCCACAATGAACTCGAGGCATCGTTGTTTGCCGACTGAATATTGAATAGGTTTTCATCTGGGCACGTGTATGTATTCACAATGACTCTGATAATTTCAATGTAGTGAGAAAGCGATAGCATCAAAAAGATCTTGAAGGGTTTTAGTAGAGCCTCGGTGGAAGATGGAGGCCACAGCCGCGGTATTTGCTGGAATGTGGGTCCATGTGGGTCTAAACTTCAAGGCTGTTTGATACAATGACGTCATCGAAGCGTCTAGTGTCAAGGCCATTTGAATCATTAGTTCCTCGATCGAGTCTCAGTCGATATCATGTCTAATTACAAATAAGCCGAACATCATGACAAACCGGAGTGTTACCAGCTGGAACGAGAGACTTCGCCATCACGAACGATTTGCTATCACGCAGAACAGGATTGATCACTCACAACAAAAGATCTCACTGGTTTGACCTCCAAAAGGCTTTGAATAGATATAGATACATATTCTACTTTAGCTACACATTTAATAGCGACTCGAGGTCGAGACCGAGACCGAGGTTGCGTGTTACATGACTGAACATCACTGAGGCTCGACAGGTCCCGCCAGGACTCGGGCTAAGTACTTCTTCGCATCCCGACCATCCGACTCATTCTCGAAACTAGACTGAACGAGATTCTGAACCTCACGAGCGAGCCTGACCGTCTTGAGCGACTTTCGCCGAATCTCCTGACTCTGTGAAGCGTTGATTAGTCCAAGGTGAATCCAACGATCGAGTTCCGTCGTGAGATGACTGAGATCCGGGTTCTCCGCTAAGAACTCCCTAGCATGTTCTCCTCCCCGAGTAACGAACCAGGCCGAAAACCATTGATGCTGCGGGGCTGTCAACGTCCCGTTCTTCCTTGTAACTACGTTGAGAAGGGCCTTAATATCGATGATGTCGGTGATCGTTTTCCTTCGGAGCCAAGGTTTCGGAGACATACGATTGTCGCGCCAACCATTGAGCTTCATGAGAAGCAAAGCAAAGAACGGCATAACACGGAAGGTGAGTGTTTCGTACCTTTCATGGTAAAGGTGGCGTGAATGAGTCTGTTCAAGGGAACCGTTGGGACTTTAAGGTCTTCACTGTCGACCTTGATGGACTGGGTAAAATCGGGATAGTCACTTTCATAGGAAAACCAAAATGGCGCGTACCTCGCGCCTGGTTCCTTCGCTTTGACGCGGTAAAACAGGGGATCGTGCCTCTGAATTTCTATCTTTGCTCGTTCTGCATCGATGAGGGGTCTAGGCTGTCCTGTTGGTGTCCGTGCGAGAGGATAGACGGCCAAGTCTATATCTCCGGGGGCTCGTGCGCCTGGGCATAGCAGGTAAACAGCTGCGCTGCCAAAGAGATAGCATCCGTAACCTGCTTTCTCTGCGGCGCTTGATGCAGCGAAAACGACTTCGCAGATTTGGCGGTAAGGAAATGGTATGTCTGTACTGGGACATTCATTATACGGAGGAGCTGGAGCTGGTTGAGATCTTCTCTGTAATGAGGGCATTACGGGGAAGAACTTCTGGAGGAGAGCGATTGTTGAAGAGCCTTTTATACTGGCGCTTGGCAATGCTGATGGGTACTTTGCTGAGTCATTCACTGCCTTTTATAGGCATAAAGTTTCAGGCTCCGATACCAGTTCGGGCTTGCGCAGGGTATTTCCCGAAGATTATCCAACAAATACCCTCACCCCCTCGAGGTCTACCACCAACAATCTAAGCGAACACCTGCGAGACTCAACAGAGTCTGCTTTCTCAAGTTGGTCGAAGTAGAAGTCGAGAGAAAAAATCTAACGGAGACCCTGCCCAGCCGTACGCGCGTGTGACAAGTCGTGACAGAGTGACTCTCCCTTTCTTGAACACAAACATCACGATCTAATCGATTTAATTTGCCTTTCACTACGACAGTTCATCGTCGCTCGCGACGATGGCGAAAAAGAAGGAAAAGTCTACGGCTAAGGCAGCAAAGGCCGCGAAAAAGGCGAAAGCCGCTCTGAAAACAGAGAAGAAGACCACAAAAAAGGCGAAAAGTAACAAGGAAGAAGAAGATTCTGATGATGATTTGGAGGCCATTCTGGATAACGTGCGTGTCATTGGTACTAGATTACTGTGGAGTGACTGACCTGACTTGCTAGTTCCGTCGAGAATGGGAATCGGCACATGCGGTGACCGAAGAACTGGTCGAAGGACCACCATCCAGAAGGGCGAATGCGACATTAACCGCTTGTCCAAACGGGAACCATCTGTGGTGCATTGGGGGAGAATGGTTCAGTGAGGATGGTAGAGCAGTATGTGGCATTCTGGTTCGAATTGATACCCTGTCTGAAGCATTTCCCCTCAGCACTTCGTATGTCTTTCCGTAGTCTTCTCCTCAAAGTTGCTGGAGCTTCTGTTTTCAGTACAACGATACCTTTAGATATAACCCGGAAAAGGTATGTATCTCGACACTTGTCTATACGAACCCCAGCTGAAATCGAATTGCAGGACGAATGGCGCAAGTTTGTGTCACGGACATGTCCTGGACCAAGGTCGGCCCATGCAGTAGCCGCGACTGCTGCTGGAGGTGGGAAACTGTTTCTTTTTGGTGAGCACAAATCTATGATTTTCCTGTCGTTCTTGTTTGTCGAGCTAATCAATCAGGTGGCGAATTCTCCTCTTTGCATCAAACCACCTTCCACCATTACCGGGATTTCTGGTGTTTCGACATCTCTACCCATAGCTGGGACCGGATAGACACCAAGATTGTACCGAGCGCGAGAAGCGGGTGTCGGTGAGTAGGTGAATGAGCTCCCCCATTGCGAAAGCTTTGTAAGGCTGACGGTTGTGTCGAAGAATGGCTGTCTGGAAACACTACATCGTCCTATTTGGCGGGTTTTACGACCCCGGTATTACCAGTAAGCCCGTTATTAGCCTCGCCACTGCGACATAACCTCTTCTGACCTAGATCCCGGTCTGTAGCCCGCTACCTCAATGACTTATGGATTTTCGATACCCAAGAGTACAAATGGAGGCAGGTCGAGTTCCGAGAGAACGATCCGAGACCTTCGTAAGTGCCCTCTCGTCAAGGCCGTCCAACCCACCGCGGCTTCGTTCCATCCGTATTGCGATACTGGTGCTAACTTTCTGTCTGAAGGCCGAGGAGTGGGTTTTCATTCCTCTCCACCCCGGAGGGTATTATTCTCCACGGTAATTATCTCATAATCTGCTGCACCCGAATTTGGGCTGACGAACCCTCCGACCCCAAAGGCGGCTATTGTAAAGAATACGCCAAGGGCCAGAGACCGGTCGGCGTCATGTTGGAGGATACGTGGTTACTCAGGTATGTACAATTATCCGCGGACTCTTATTTGAACGCCTCCAGCTAATCGCCGTCTTCTTCCTACTCCAATCCTTTCGTGCTTTGTTCTCTTTTTGCACTCTCCGATATGTCACATATCACACACATGGTGGATCTATCTCCCTGCTCCGCACGGACCTCCGTTTCTGCCCTTGAAATCCCAATTCACCACCGGAACGTGGGACTACGGAAAATAATGGAAAGGTTGACGCTGGCAGACCCCGAGGCCCCCGAGTCTCCCGTTGCTCCCACGTCCCCGCTTCTGACAAAGTCTACCAAATCCAGGGGAGGTGGAGGCAAAGGTGCTACACCCAAGGACAAAGATCCACTCCAGATAAAATGGGAAAAAAGAAAACGACCCTCGACTGCGTACGCACCTGCGTTACGGACGGGGTGTACGATGACCTCATGGGCTGCGAAGGGGGTGGGGGTTATGTTTGGCGGCGTTACAGATGAGGATAAGGGAGAGGAGGGGATGGATAGTGTATTCTGGAATGACTTGTGAGTTGACGTTTCTTTCTTTCGGGGACTTGTGGATAGGCGTGCTTATCAATCTTACAATAGAAATGCTTACCAGTGGACTGGTAAGGGAAGGTGGATGTCGTTAACATTGAAGAAACCGAAGAAGAAAGTCGGAGGCGGGAAGAAGAAGAAACAGGCGCAGCAGGCAGCGGTCGCGGCGCAGCGAAAGAGAGAGGAGGAAGAGCAAGAAAGGTTGCAGGAACAAGAGCAGGGACAGGCGGCTAGTGACGAGGAGAAAGACGACGGAAATGAGGACGATGACGACGAGGTAAGCATCCTCCCTTCCATAACTATCGCCCTCTCTACCTTTATCATCTCGTTGGCGTTACTAACGCACGTACGGAACTCTCAGGGTTATGAGTCCTCAGGCAAGCCAGCGCAGCCATTCGCGCCACAAAATGTAAAGACCCGAGTGAAGCCTGCGCTTACGCCCGCTGGCGCAACTGCAACCGCAACGACAGGAACAAATCGCCCCTCTACGTCCCAAAATCTAGATGGAGGCGACGAAGTTGATTCAGAAGATCCGAGCCTGACGGTACCTTTGCCACGGTACAACGCTATGTTGGCTGTGCTGAGGAATACGTTGTACATGTAAGTTCTAGTTCCGTCTCTACCTCCAATTCCTAGTTTCATTCCTATCTTATATTTGTCTCCCGAGCCTCCCTTCGTGCCGCTCTGCACTTGGCTGATCCCCTTGATACCCTAGATATGGCGGGATCTTTGAACGCGGGTCGCGCGAATACACGCTGGACGATTTTTATTCGATTCAATTGGATAAGATGGATAGATTCGCGTGTTTGAAGGAGAGTGGTATCGTTATTGGAGAGGGTGATGATGAGAGCAGTGACGATGACGGTGACGACGACGAGGAAGACGGAAGTGAAGATGAAGACAGGTATGAGGATGAGGATGATGGGGATGATGGTTGGGATGATGGTGGGGATGACGGAGACGGGGAGGAGGCTCAGGGTAGGAGGAAAAAAGATAGAGGGAAGAAAAAAGAGAAAGTGCAAGCTGAGAGACTTGAGGTCGAGGAGGAAGAAGAGCCAAAGGAGGTGGAGGAACCTGAGGTGAGGGTGTTTTCGCCTCTAGTGAACGACTGACCGAGAGCTTTTGTCCCAGCAGACTGATACGCTGAGATCTCAAGCTACAGCGTTCATGGGCGTCTCCAAAGATGCAGCGCGTTCACCGGAAGATGTCATCAGTACACCGTTACCTGGAGAGACCCTGGCGATGTTCTACGCTCGATCAAGTGAGTTACGACATTGTTAGCCCCTCATACGTATTGGCGTCTGACTACGGTTTTGCAGGGGAGTACTGGTCGCAGAAGGCTCATGGATCGAGTGAACATCGAGGCAAGATGCTTAGGCGAGACGGCTTTGCACTCGCTGAGGAACGATATGGTACGTGCTGGTCCTTCCTTCCTTTGTTTCTCTTGCTTTTACTTCTCTTCACCCCTCCTAACCCTCGCAAAGCCCGTCTCTATTGCTCCTTACGTTTCACAACCCACACCTTACAAGTTTTCATTTGCTCTCATTCACTCTCTTTTGTTCCGCCGTCTCGCGATGACTGACTCCCGCTACCGCAGCTGAATACAAACCTATCCTCAAAGAAGTAGAAAAAATTTTGGCAGAGGCCGGCCTGGACGAGGAAGAGATGAGACGGAGTGCTGCTGCCGGAGGAGCGGGTGGTGGAGCGGCGAGTGGTCAGAGTCGTAATCGTCGTTAGACCGCTTCTGTGTCTACGATATGGATCAGTCGCGATTTCGACCTCCCTTTCATTGGCTGATCAATATTAATGATCACCGACGTAACAGGCACCATTTCCCCCCCTCGATGAAAACGGCCGTTTTTTTCGCCGATGGACGGTCCGGACGACGAAAGAGGCCGGTGAAAGCGCTCACAAACCTCTCTAGTCACGATGGCGGCAGCGAGAACACGCATGCGGTTCGGCTTGCACAAAATCCTCGAAAACGGCCCTGTTATTGTCAGAAATTGTATAACCAGCGAGTACCCCTTTACATCTATCTCTTACACCTATCTCTATTATCCCCATCTGCGATATAACTGAATGACGGGCAATTCATAGAGACCACATACTATGTACTCGACTTCCCTTGTCACCTATAATCCCTGACTAGCTCCAGGCTCTGGGCGAATTCCGAAATGAAAATGATGGCGGGGAGTCACGGATGTGAACATGGAGAACCAGACACGAGCCAAACGTATTCTTTTCTATCGTCCATATTTTCTGCGCTGCGCCGGGATGCCCGGGTTGAGCGTTTCAACTTGGCGCAATGGATGATAAGTATCAATGCTACTCCCCGCATTCTTTCATAACAACAAACGGTACGATCTTAATCGTTCAAAATGAACCTGTCCCTTGGGCCACAGTTGACCTAGTCTAGCACAGCCTTTGAAGTTGTCACACACCGCTCGAACCGATAAACTTAGATCGCCGGATATCTACACCCTGGGTCTTTTGGCACTCATCACTCTCAATCAAATGGCGAAGACGGCGATATTTCAGACGGCTCAACGGTTAACATCCCCCGACTGGAAGGTTCCCCGAGATTCGGAAAGGACATATGGTATCGGTATTGAAGTGAAGACGATCTACATTTGGAAAACGGGACTCGACGCCCGAGGCTATACCAACGGGTTATTTGGGACCAACAATATTGGGCGGCTGGCTGGGAGCAACATCATTCTCCTTCTACAGGAAATCCGGAATCGCGGTTCGTTTCAGGGTGCAGGCCGAGTCATCAACTATTTGACTCCATTCTCTAGTTAGCCATGCGCGGGAGTCATCAGTATATATAGGTGGGGGTATGTAGGTCCCCGGTCTTTTTGCTCATGACTTTTTCTCTGACGATTCTGACTCTATTTTTGCTCGTAGCCACTGCCATACGGTGGCGAAGAGGGAGAGTATCGTGTTTGCCTTTACCTCCTGGCCCCAAAGGCCGATTGTTTACTGGAGTGAGGGATCGAATCCCTTCTTCCCCGTGGCGGAAGTATGCCCAATGGGCGGCAGAGTTTCAAAGTAAGACCTGAGAGCTTTCTTTCGCGGCGTTTTTTTGCTGATTTATTTCACCAGCGAACGTCCTCTATTTCCGGGTATACAACAAGGATTATGTTGTGTTAAACGACTATCAATCCGTTCACGATTTGCTGGACAAGCGGGCCGCGATCTATTCCGATCGTCCCAAGGCATGGATGTTCTTCGAGCTTTGTGCTCGAGAGAAGGCGGTTTTCAACATCTCAGCTACCAACCCGCGACATGCACAGTATCGAAAGCTCCTTCAGACGCGTCTAGGCAGCAAAGCGATACCACAGACGCACCGTGTTTTACTAGATGAATCTGAAAAGATGGTCGACGCAATGACATCGAACCCTTCAGACTTTGTCTCCCACATACGAAGGTAAAAATAAACCCATCATGTCATAATACAGCTACTAAACGCCACCCTCTGATTAGAAACTCTGTGGCCGTGATCATGAAAATAGCATATGGCTATGAGGTGACTTCTGGGAAAGACCACTTTATTGATGTCGCAGAGGAATGCGCCAAGATCTCTGGGTTGGCTATGGCTCCTGGACGGTGGCTAGTTGACTATTATCCCATCTGTGAGTGTAGTACGCTACGCTCCTTCAGCCAGCTGTAGTCGCTGACAACTATGGCGTGTGAGTAGTGCGGTATCTGCCATCTTGGTTTCCCTTGGCTGGTTTCCGACGTCAGGCGGAGAAATGGAAGCGTCGCCTGGAATCACTTTCCGATGAACCACACCAGTGGGTGAAAGCTCAAATGGTGGGTAACCTTACCAATTTCCCTCTGCCACTGCAGTCGATACAACTCAACACCTATTCCTAGAGGTCTGGTGACTTTACGGAATCCTTCACTTCCAAGCTCCTTCAGCCAGAAGGGGGAAAAACGGTCACCGAGGCTGAGGATGATCTGATCAAATGGTGCGCTGGGGCCCTTTACGTCGGTGCAACTGACACGGTCAGTCAGTCAATCTCACACCCTGAGAAATAGTCTCTGAACTTCTCTACTTCAAGACAATAGCCGCGATGATCTCATTCACCCTTCTCATGGCACTGTATCCCGACGCTCAAAGGAAAGCACAGATCGAGATTGACGAGGTATTGGGATCCAATGGAGCACACCTTCCCGAAATTTCGGAGTTAAGGCGCCTTCCTTACCTCCACGCCATCTTGAAGGAAGTATTGCGATACGCGCCTGTGGCAAATATCGGTAAGAGCGCTTTAGTCCGTCGTACCACTCGGACACGTTTTGATACCTTTGTTTTTTTTCGCACAGCACTACCGCACAAGGTGATCCGTGAGGATGAGTACCAAGGGTTTAGAATACCGAAAGATGCGACTGTGATCGCAAATGTGTGGTAAGTGTCACGCTTTTCGCGTCATTTGCCCGTGTCGTTCGCCTTGGGGTAACAACAAATAAGTACCGGGTGGCTGACTGACGTCTTAATCTTCAGGGCAATAATGCACGATCCAGCGTTATATCCGAACCCAACCGAGTTCGATCCAGACCGATTCATGCGGGGCAACGATACCCAGCCTCAATTGTCCTCGAGGCGGAAACGAGTGGACACCATCAATCCAGATCCAACCATATTCGCATTTGGCTTTGGGAGACGTTCCTGCCCAGGTTAGTGTTCCCCAGTCGGGTACAGCAGCTGTACCATCATTATCATTGTACTGACTCGTTCTATGATTCCAGGTATTCAGTTTGCCGAGACTTCACTCTTGCTGTGTATGGCACGAATCCTAGCCAGTGCTGAGATTCGACTACCTCCCGCCGCACCCGCGAAGCCTATAGTTGAGTTCACGTCCGGGATTACAAGGTTAGATACCGTGTTTTGATGCGTGCTTGATAGCGGTAAAAAGCTAACATCTCCGTCTTTGATTTCTCACAGTCACATCAAGCCCTTTGATATTCGAATACAGTGTCGCAGTTGAGAACATACTGCCCTACTCGTACGATCTCTTGGTCGTGACAGCCTCTTTACGACAGCGGGAAAGACTCGAGAAAAATTGGCCTCGCGCTGCGTCTTCTTGCTCCACGTTCCGAAATACATTCAGTCCTAATAAAACTTACCGTAATTCACCTTACTCCCCTTTCCTAATATCGCAGGGTAAATACTAATGTATCTATTTGACAAGATTTTCCATATATGTAGTATCAAATGGTAATCACGGTCTATCAAGGAGACCGCCTTCCCTATCCTCGTAGCAAGGCAAAAAGAAAAACAGGCGTGTATGGGTCCAGTAGCTGGAACCAGCGCTGATTGAGCGTCAACAACGTGCGCTTGGCGGGTCCCGCTGAGCGCTGAGTGATTGCCTGGATGAGGCGATTGAGTTGGAAGGAAAGCATAAGAGCATGCATACATTGTAGTTACGATACCTAAATTGAATCCGCTGGTTTTATGTATCAGTAAGCATAGGTATAGATGAATAGGTATAAGTGTCAGTCCGTATGCACGAGAACAAGTGGCGCCTGTCACTCCGAATCCAAGCGCTGCAGCCTGCGATGTCCATATCCATTTATAGTATGACGACGATTCAAATCTTGACCCTTCTGACCTCCCACTTAACATCTCTACCCTCCTTCACAAGCACCACAACCTTCCCAACACCCGGAGAATCGTCCCAGTAATCCAGCCTCCTCAGCTTAGGACACTTCCACGCCAGCACACTAGCATTCTCGTCGTTCTTCCGGACTTTGGATCTATCCGCTGGACTCGTACTCGTAGTCGAGGCTTCGTAAAAGAATTTGACGCCATGGAACGTTGTCAACTCGGGTAGCCCACAAAGAAGGTTCGCCCAGTCGAGAGCGTGCGCGGTGGTGGAGGAAGCGGATACGCACGTGCTCGTAACAGAGCAAGCACCAGGATTCTTCCTCTTCCCGACGTCAAGCCAAACAAGCTTCGGAGCACTATCAACCAGACGCTTGATATCCTCCATCTCGTTCCACCCAACGAGCTCGATACGTTTCACCGTATCGCTCCCAAACCTCTTGAGTCGGTCTAGGAAAAGAACGTTGGCGTTGAAGGCAGCCGTGGTTCGAGAGAGGCATACGCCTTTGATGACCTCGATTGGTCGTTTCTCGCCATCCTCATCGCCGTCAAGAGGACACTCCAAGATCGCCCCAACGACCTCTTTGCAAGCTTTGATTTCCTTAAGCCTCGGCAACGAGTTCGGAGGGAAGACCGCCCTCGTACGAGGAACCATGTCCAGGTGCAGTACCTCTAGGTTAAGGTGTGCGAGGATGAAGAGGTCGAAGGAACCGATGAGAGATGCGCAACGAAGGTTGGTAAGCGACAATGATCGAAGTTGTGGCCAGCGTCCGACAAGGAGGAAGTCGTCAGCTGGTAAAACGGCACCAACTGGTCCAAGATGGGTAGATTGAGAACGCGTGGGGGTGTAGCTGATCTCGAGCGCCTGAAATGTTGTAATGAAATACTTAAGTAAGAAGTGGTAGAAGGAGTGGTATAGTGCGACATACCTCGAGGTTGGGACAGCTGTTCAAGAGACCTTTGGCTCTGGTCAGCTCCGGATGCTTACTAGAGCCGTAGGTATGCCTCGTTGAGCGGAAAGCAACGGTCTTGACGGCTGGAAGCTGCTCAAGAAACCCAGTTAGAGACTATTGCAACCGATACAACAGGTCACACGTACCACTTTGCCCTGTTTGCCCGTTTGCAGCTTTTTGATGGAACTTTCTTCGTCTGAATCTTCCTCATCTTCCTTCAACGGCGAGAACACCAGATTATCGTTAATCTCGACATCCCTCAAACTCGGTCGGTTCAACAGCGCAGGCCATATCCTGTCGACCGAGATAGGTGAATGATTCGAGTTCCAAACAAACTGGGCCAGGTGCGTCATTCGGTTCAACGCGCCCACCAAGAATTTCTCCTGTTTCGAATGTATTCCTCCAATTCCAATCTCGTCATCCGTCGATTCCAGGTCCGTATCGCTGACCGTGATCCCACTGGGCACAATCTCGCATTCGGCCGACCTCTCGTCCATGACTTCAAGCCTCCTGACGTTCTTCGCCAGGGAACGGTTGACGATGAGGTGGTTCCATAAGGATATAGAGCTGACTTTGGAACGAATGACGCGGTACTCGATGTGACGGGGAGCGACGATGCTATGCATACGATGGCATGATAAGGCAAGATTCCGCAAGTCATCGCGCGATTCGACGTGAAAAACGATAGAATCAAGGATTTCGGTAGGTTGGCGTGTAATCAAGGTGCGACGAGAGGGTGCCGATGACCCAATGAAAGGCTCGACAATTCCAAGTAGGTGAAGGGAAAGTTTGTGTTCTTCTGGAGAGAGTTTGTACTGGCAGCCACCAATGCGCGAGGACAACGACCCAATGAGCTTCAATAGAACGTTAAAGGCCTGAAAGGGGTCCTTTTTGTCATAAGAAGAGAGATTGGTGTTGACAGAGAGTTGAGTCTTCCGCTGCGCACGTTTGGAGGTGTTGCTGGCCGAGAGCAAGCCAGGTTGAGAGACTCCGCCTGGGAGAATCTTGCCTTTAACTCCCGTATTTGAAGCTGCTCCTCCACGCCGTTTGCCCGGAGGAGCGACGACAGCAATGCTGTTGGACATCGTCGACGATGAGCAAACAGCGGTGGTGACCTTGACCCTGAGATTTCTCTCACCTGAATTCAAAAGTCCATGGACCCGATCAGGGCGCGGGCGCTGCCACAAGAAAGGCCTCTTAAGTGACTTTTAAGCTGGCTCTAAAGACAGTTTGAGCCATAACAAGGAAGTATAGAGAGAACATGATATCAGTATGAGGCTGGCAAAGTAATGCGAGAATGGTGGTGGTAGCGGACCAAGAAAACGTTTTCCAAGCCATCACGGGTCCTCGAGCCGTGACCATCTCGGAGCTATCCGAATTGCCGCAAACGGCATCGCTTTGGCCATGGCCAAAGCAGAGTCGGACATTGAAATTCGGAGCATCATAGACGCTTAGACTCTGAGCCAGCGCCGTCCTAATTACCTCCATCAACATTTCCATGAATTCCTCACAGCTAGTTATGCTACTTCACGCGCTGTACAGAAAGCAGGCTACCAATGCTACCTCTTTGGTAGCTTAGCGGTGTACTTCACCTGCCCCAAACACCTGACTCCTGGAGATGTCGATCTCATGGTCTTCTCACTTCCACCTCATGCCCAAAATATCAATGCAGAGCAGGTGAAGATTGCCATTCAGAAGGAGGATTCACGGTTCGATCATGTTGGAGACAAGAACTCAGGTACGAAGTATGTATCGTTTTGGTTCTCGTTTCCAAAAGACCCTCAGGTACCCGACTTTACGCACTCAACCAAGGTCGACAGTAAGGACCTCATGGTACCACAGGTCCCCGTGCAGTCTCTCGTGCAGCGAGCTGTACTTATATGGGGAAGGCGCATCGGCACAGTTCGATACGAGCATGAGTTCTGGCTCGTGCCTCGCTTCGCCTTACTCATCATTGTTCAACTCAAAGGATGGCACGACAATCGCCTGTCTCCGAAACACTGGACTCGGGAGAAAACGTCAACAGACATCGTCGATATTAGGTCCTACTAACCGTAGTAGAGAACGGACAACAACTCAACTCAATATCGGACGTAATCATTTCCTTCAACGTTGGTTCAACGTGGGACTCATTGATACTTCGTACCATGAACGGTCGAAGTAAATCTGCACGAGGCCGCGGTGCTTGTTTAGTGGGCTCGCCGGTTTATTGCGGCGGACTTGTAGGGCGATAGGGATACTAAAGCTGCGAAAGAACTCCCCGTCAGGGCTATGTATGGATATATCTCGTGGTACGTATAGTGTTCTTGGGAGACTACGTTCGTGGGTCTCGCGCTCAATCTGCTATTGACTGCAAGGCTGGAATACGTATCAAGATGCTTTGCACCATCGGCCGAACCGAGGCCGGTGGTTCTCAGCGCAATCCAGCTAGAAATCACTATAACCCTTGCTCCTGCTCCTGCCCTAATACATTATTGCGATCCTGATCAACGATATAACTCGAGATTGCATTGAGCATTCATATGAATAGTGTTTATCTATAATACACCGAGCCGCCGTTCTACATTCTTTACTTGTCCTGTCAGTCATAAGTAGTAAGTACGTATTTGGTCCGAGCTTGAAGCCCTCCTCCAACCGCCATAACTTACACGATCGCATTTCAACAATCGTCAGGAATAGCACTCGAATCACGGAATCCCGCAGCACCGACACCAAGACCCCTGCTCGCGAAGGTAGTCCACAACAAGCATCTGTGGGCACCAGCGTACTGGTTCTGGTCAGCTTGGATGATGGCGTCGCGAGCAGTAGGCAGAGTTGGGTTGCAGGGTTGGAGAGCGAGGGCTTTGACGAGGAGGTTGAGGAACACGACGTTTCCAGTTGTGCCAGAGGCGTCGGTAAGAGCGGTACTGGAGTGGCCGTTGGCGGAGACGAGCGCAGCGAGGACGTTGTGAAGCATATTGGCCCTGGTATGGGAGATTAGCGAGTCAAGTAGTGGAGAGGAGGACGTGAGGTACTCACCAAACCTATCAACGAATAGAAGGAAAACATAAGGAAAATTAGCATTCAGCGTGAGACTTCATATTAAGGAGACAATCATCATACCTCTCCGATAGCTATCCAGAAAGCGAGTCAGAATTTGTTGGAACATTGGAAGAAGAGCAGTCCTCACCATGAACCTCGTTCAGCGAAGCAATCGTCGAGTACCTCTGAGGATTAGTAGTGGCGGACGTCGAATAAGGCTTCGAGCGAACTCCAGCAGAGTTGTTGAGCACCCAGCTACCTGTAACGAAATCGACAATCTCTGGGTTGTCAGATTGAGCGAACCAACTAGTTTAACCGTCAGCAAAGTGGGAAGAACGAGACGAAGGGCGGTACCGCTTACTCTGCGACAGAATCAGACCAGCCTTCGCCCATACCACCAGCCTCAGTGGTTTGCAAGCAACGGGCGGTACCGCCTCCGGTCATTCGGTTGGTTAGACCGTGGGTGAGTTCGTGAATTGGAATATCGTTTTGCAGAACGCCATCACGGGTAGGCTACAATTCGTAGATATAAGCGATCGATGGTTAGGGCGAGATGATGTATAAGACTCACGTTGGTGATTGTGAAAATGTACATCCTACACCTTCCGTTCTGGCCGCTGTAAAGAAAGGTATGAGTGGGAGGAGCAAGGTGACTAAGAAGAGGACGCGACGTACTCAGGAGGAGTGGCGAAGTTGGCGTTGTTGGTTCCCGAAGAATCTTGGACACTCATCGTGACACGGTCATTACCCAAACCACCCTTTCCAAAGTTGTCGTTCTGGAAGTTGAACGCTGATTCAGTGAAGCCGTATTTGTAAAGAACATCATGAACAGTGTTGGCGATGTAAAAGCCGTTCACGCGAGCAGCATCAACATTGTTGGCGTCGGCAGCTGGCTTCGTAGCATCGTAGGTGTAGTCGAAGGTGGGGCCGTCGCCGTTTGCAGCAGAAGTGGCGGTTTGATTGCCCTTGAAGGAAACGACATTGTTACCCCTACAGTATCAGGTTTAGAAAAGTAATGTCGTAAAACACAGATAATACACGTACTCGGTCGTCGTTCCAGTAAGCCATCCGCTGGGAGAAGCTTCCGTATCCTCGGGGTTAACGAGGAGCTCGAGTCCTTCTCTAATGTCTTGTTTCCAGGCGGGTAGAACGCGGTACTGTTCCCGATGGGCAAGGTTATTTAAATCATGTGCCTGTGAACGAAAAGCCCAAAATGTACTCACGGAAGCTTCGGCGACAAAATCGGTAACTGAGACCATTTCACCGGTGTGGGCATCGACGTAAGCCTCATACCAGCTGTTCACCTCCTCGTTCTGAACTTGGAAGACGTGTACGAGAGCAACAGATCCGTCCTGTTGCACGAGGTACTCGAGAGTGGGCTCGATCTCGTTCTTCTTTCCCTGAAGGGCCTCTTCGACTTTCGGGATGACAGTGTTGACATCGACGGTGGGAGTAGAGTCGGCAATCTTATCTAATAATTCGAGAATGACAGGTTCAGTCACCGGGGTTAATAGGAGGATATGAGCGAAGTTGCCATGACGTACCGGTGGGAACGAACGACGAGCCGAAAGCCACGACCTTGTTGTTCTTGAAGGCAACGTTTGCCACGGCATTGTTGAAGGGGATACCGTTCTATTTCCAGATTAGCTGCCGGTATCATATCTGGTCAAATGAACCCGAGTACGAACTTGGAATTGCTTGGCGTATCCGAACGATTCACCATCTTCGTTCGTGTAACCAGACTTGAACTCGATGTTCTTGGAGTCGATGTTCAGCTCCGACGAGACGAAGGTGACGGTCTTGTCTTCGATGGTAGGCTCACTGAACGAGGGTGGGAGGTCGAGGCCCTGTCCGTAGGTCTGATATAATATGATGCGTGAGCTTCCGAATACAGATCATCAGTGATTTTAGGAGACGGACCTTGTAGTTGGAGCTCGGGTGGAACGACTCGACCTTCAAACCATTACCAAGAGCCCGTACCCGGTGAGTGGAGTGCTTGGAACTGGTGGGCCAAGGTGCAGCATTGCCGTATGTCGCGCACAGAACAGCGAGGAGAACAGAGGAGAAGAACTTGTTGAACGCGACCATTCTCGAACCTCAGTTGACGTCGAGCTTCTGTAACGGTGGAGGGGACGGGAGGGCGGTTAGGGCAATGAAGTCCTGGGGAACTGTGGGCACAATGTGTCACCTTTTTATGCTCTCGCCTCGTTTCCTAGAGAAGCTCCGCGTGGTAAGTTTAGACCGTCGTGTGCACGAGTAACGAAGACCGACCTATCCGAAAAGCGTGCTCTGTGGTTTTACACATGGATGCGATAGTACCGATACGTGATGTGTGGTAAGTCGTTTCACAGGCTTTCTCATTAATCATCCTCGCCACCAGGGCCGCCGTGGTAGATCATCAATTCGTCTTGCACCCGCGATATAACGCGAGTTCCATTTCATCACGGAAAGATGATTCTGGTGAGAAGTAGCACTAGAAGTTCAGCTGGCCCTATAATTATAACTGGCCATATGGCTCGTGAGCTGTGGTCATCTGAGCGATGCAACTGCATTCCATCATGGGATTTGAGTCCATACCTTATCATGCTGTTCCTTGATATCTTCACTCTGTACCTTGATCGGATTGCAATGTTTTGCGTGCTCGAGGACAAAGTTCGTCCCCCGAGTCGAATATCCTTCAACTTGAATGTCTTGAAAGTGTAAATGTCTCCTATTTACCCCACACTTACGTTGACGCTGATGACCGTGTGGAGGTGACAACGTATGACTGTTAACAATCAGCAACTCATACGAACAGCGGTCTTAGCACAACAATCAATCCAAAACGTCCGGTAGCCTCGTTCCTGTTCGCGTGGGCGAGATAACACGAAATCAATAGACTTCGTGTGAGGTGCTCGACTTACTCAGTGAGAGCTTTCACATCATTCTACTCCATTATCGATCGAACAGTACAATCGGAGTTGAGATAGTCGCGTTGAGAGTTGAGGTCATCAGAAAACCGCATACCAAAGAACTTACCTTACATATTGCCTGTAAACGGGCTCACACCTCCTCACTGGAGTTTGACGGCGTCTTCACGCCGCCATAGTCCGCTTTGACCCACTCCGAGTGGTTCTTTGGGTGAAATCAGATGGTCGTCGTGGACTGTATCGAGGAATTCATTATTCGAGTTAATTCCAAGCTTGCTTCGGGTGGGAGTACATCAATCTTCCCAGCGCACGCAAAACAGTTAATCACACCACGACCGTATGGTGATCCCATCCCATCCCGAAAAGAGCTCGCGTCGCACGATGGCGGAAGGAGGCGTGGAGAATGAAACGTGATCTATGATGCTGCTGAAGGAGGAGAGGACACCCAAACATAGTCAGCGATATCATTGAACTTGTACAGGGGCTAACCGGCCGATGTTTAGGAGCTTGAATGTTTGCCCGTTGAGGAAGGTTCAAGCGTTCAAGACTATGCACCGAGAAGACCTTGTTAGTGAAGTGAAGATACGAACTCAACGGTGGTGTCTATCGACTCCGAGCGGCAATTGGGGTTTACCAAATGGTAAGAGGCACTATAGCTATCTTCCGACTCATCCTGAGAAGGTCTTGGATCCGGCATCAGAACAAAGTCGACGGATATAAGAGTCTGTATACAGCTTACCTCCGCTTGAGCTTTACTCAATACATCTCTACCCCTCCGAGAGATCCGGGAGATGAGTGTTTCGCCTTCACAAGCAGAGGGGGATTGACGGCTTTAAGGCTCATTTCTCCGATGAAGATCCTGAAACGCCAGAAACGGCACACTACCATGTACTAGCCTAAGCCATGAAATCGACCTAACCTAGAGGGGCTGCAGTTGGGATAGTGAGACATACTAAAAGGCTTTAGAGCTTTCGAAATATCGTACCCTGATGTAATCTCCAAATGCTGGTCAACAGATTGAGAGTTGGGCTTAGCCTCCGTCATCACACCTGGGAATGCTCCCCCAATCCAAGTTGGCTTGGGATCGACCCTTGTCGTGCGCAGCATACGCACGCTAGAGTCCACGGACCTATGACAAATCGTAAACCCCGGTCCATTGAGAGCATAAAATACTCCCCTTCTCTCCGTGGAATAAACGAGTGGGGTCACTATCTGGCAGCGGACGAGTCGCTATTATAGCGCAGTGGAGGGCAACTGTCAAGGGAGATGAATAGTCTATGGATCATCCATCAGTTTTCGCGTAGCAAGCCCGATATGGTGATAGCATGAATCAGGATTGAACCAACCAATCGTCGCCATCTCCGCTCCTCATTGGCTAACGCGTCGACGCGTCGCGTTTATAATGGATCTGAAGCGAAATGACATATGACAGAGACGCGCTGTAAGGATGGAATGACCGAGAAGTAGAAATGCGTTACTGTAGTGATTTGTGGTATGATACAACGATTCTTGATAAATAAGCTGGAACTACAAAGCTGCAAGGCAGCGAAAGGAATAATGAGTACAAGCTAGAAGGAAGTTGCGTTTGCGTACCATCGAGATAATAAAACAAGAGGAAAGCAAGCAACTTCTATAAATTTACTCATCATCTCGTTCGTTGTTCCCCCTCCCACCACTACTCGTGGCCGAATTCCCAGTCTGATGCTGCAAAAAACGTTAAATTCCCGTGGATCATATCTTGTGAGAATACCTACCGCTCTCAGCTTTGCTAGATGAATCTTCAGAGTCTCTGCATAGTTTTCGAATCCCAAACTTGACATCGCATAGATTATGTCCTCGCCGCCTATCGTTTTTCTCTTCTCTGTCATGCATTTTTCTGCAGCTTCAGAGGTGATGAATGATATAAATTCCGAAACGCATTCTTGAACGCATTCTTTGGCATCTTTAGCAATCTTCGCGGTTGGAGGAACAGCAGATTTCATCAGTCGTGATACATTGGCTATCTTTTAGCGATAGAATGAGCAAAAAGAAACAAAAAAAGGCGAGACCAACGCACTGGTAAGAACCGATCTTGTTCTCGATACTCCCCAACCTCCTGGTCCGTTATAGGTGCTGGTTCTGGCGGTTCTTGTTGCTGCTGCTCAACGTTCTCTCCATTCTCTGGTTGCGCAGCAAGGATAGGCTGTAACGCTTGTTCTGACATTGCAAGCGACTCCAGTTCGTAATGCCCTGTCCTGTATTGCTTCCTTTGCGTTACGATCCTTCTTATAGGTCGATTTGTCGAAGGACTTTGGGAATGCTCGGTAAAATGAATTTAATGGAATATTAGGAAGAAAAGAGGGCGTTGCCCGGCAGGATTTGCTCGTCGTGGGTAGCAGTAGAGGGAGAGAACTGAAAGGGCTGTAAACAGGACAGCGCGGGTAAATTGATCTTGGGAAAAAGTCTAGACCAAGGGGCGGCCGGCATCATTACGATTAGATTAGATTACAATATATACGGATCTACCAATCAGATCACCGAGGTCTCGGCCCTGACCAGCTCAAAGCCGGCTTCATCCCGACCACGACGAGTTCAAGCTGAGATTCCAAGACTTCGTCTGTTCACGCCGTCGTTTTGGCCTGTACCATTTTTTGACCTCATGGCTTAACGTGCGAGCTCGGCAAGTCCTTGAGTCACGACTCACAGGCCCTATTGATAGTCTTTGGACATTGAAGGGGCCTCGGGCGCTCGATTTAGGATGAAACGTTCCTATCAGCCTCGCCCATGAGGCCAGGCAGGACGGGTAGCGATGGAGTGTGCTAAACTGGCTATGTCATTGACATCAAACTGAATCTGACGCCTTCGACTGTGTGAGTGACTTCACTAGGCCTTACCTCGCTCCCTCTATTTGAGGAATTCAATGTAGCCACCCTACTTGCATCCCTGAAGGTTCGCAATTGGCAGAGTACCGAAGGGTGACAAGTCATTGCAGGACTTGGTGCATTCGTCGGGCTCGATCAGTGGGTCCTGCCACGAGAACGGGAGCTCGAAGGATAGCTTAGCTTGGACACGCCAGGCACACACCGATCGATGACCGGTGACTTCGGGCGATCGAGTTCTCCTTGAACGTCAAACGACGTTGTTCATTTCGGACTATGCTCCTTTGGATAATGGACGTACATAGCAGAAAGGAGAGGGCGGCCGATGCGGACCTCAATTTAGGCACAATATCCGATATGCAAGCTGTCGTCGACGGCCTGACGGCTGAAACTACTCAGAGTTCCGGACGTCCTCAACAGCCACACCGCTCGACTCCGGCCCTAAGTTATCCAATGGTGCACCAATGGTTTGATAGTAGGCCACAGGTGACCGTCTCTACAACCGGTTCACTAGCTCTCTCATCGCGGCCGGTTTAGTCTCTTCCCACAGGCCCCCACTGAGAGTGGGAATAGCTCGGACCAGGCCAAAGAATTTCACCTTCATTACTGTAATAATGTAGGGTGCTGTTCAGCGGCGATGCCAATTCCCTTACATGGAATTAAATTGTAGAAGGGTATAAAGCGAACGGGGGTCGAGCGCTGAATGTTTCTTTCCCCTTTTCCATTACTCAACCTCACTGGGGGTTGGTTGATAAGGTTCTGTCGAGTCAGCGCAGCATCCCACCGAGCGCCTCTCATAAATTTAGGTCGCCGCGTGGTCTCATTGCCAAAGAGGTGAATCCCTGATTACAATCATGTTCTTCCCGAGTTTATGGTTTTGTGTTGAAATTATACAGATTTCGGTGACTCAACTCTCTGCAGATTGCTTGATGAGAGCTCCCTTGAGCTTTCTTGATATCGACGAGGTTCTGGTAGCTTCTGCTCAAGCCCTCGATCAGTGTGGCTACAGCCATTGCGTTTTTGGAAGCGCAGCCTGCTATCTTTACTTGCGACTTGTCGGACAGCCTCAAGTTCGGGTTCCGAATGTAGATTACATCTCCCCTTCTCGGTATTTCCGTATAACTGACTCACATTCTAGGACGTCGATATCGTCGTCTTTCCTCGTGCGCAATTCCGTAGCGCCGACGCGGAGCAGATTAAACGGGACATCGTGAAGCAGGATCCCCGATTTTACCTCCTCGACGCGAAAGACCCTAATGCAACGTACAAAGTGCTCTATTTCCAAAACCCGGACTCGCAAAACTCTGGCATGGCACTCTGGAAGCCGTGTAAAGTCGACATCTTGGTAGACGAGAACGCATGGGCGCCCAGCGAACTGAAGATCCCCTTCATTCCCAACGACTTGATCAACACCTGCTACATCAAGTTGAACCAAACCGACAGCTCTATCGCCACTAGCTATATGGACGGGGACTGGAAACCCGTGCATCTCATCCCCTCGTTGGTCCTCCTTTTCTTGAAGCTTAAAGGATGGGAAGACCATCGAGATTCTCCGAGGGATGATTTTCGTGCAAAGGTCCCATACGACGCACGGGAGGTTATCCAACTCACGCAGAATGTCGTTTTCACGTCGGTTTATGCTCCTGGGATTCAGGACCTTTCCAAGCTCGAGTTGAAAACCGAGTTTTGGAATGAAACAATTAGACGTGCACGCGATTTTGTCGCGGGGTATGTCCGGGAACTTGACGATGCTGTATGGTCTCACTGGGTAGATTATGCCTTGATCGACCAGGGATACCCTCAGGAAGTCAGGCTGCAACAAGCTACATACCATGAGCAGACGTGGGATTACACCAACGCGTTCGCGACGTATGGTGCGAATGGTTACTGGCCTACGACGAATTACTATCCCTGGCAGTATTACTATCCGTACGGACTCTGGTGACCCATCACACGCCTGTCGTCGGGGTTTCCAACCGTCATGTTAGGAGTTTGAGCCCTGTGGCTCCAGCAGCATTGAACCTCGCGGCTCACCTTTCCGCCATCGGTTCCACGAGTGCTGCGCCCCCATATTGTGTCATTATGGGGCCCTTTCTTGCCCACTGGGCTCCAGGCGCACAACCTTCACATCGATCTCCATGGAAGACGGCCAATTATCAGACATTGGTGTAATCCTCTCGTACTGATAATTTGGTGGGCTGGTTTGTACTATCATCATCGTCATCATCATGACCTCGTTCATCTTGTGTTTGTTTCAACGACCCATATTTGTATCATAGCATGTATCAATATCATCGCCAGCGACATGTATGATTTTGTAGCTAAATAGCTCATAAGTACACCGGTGGCTTTTCAAGTGTAATACAGTGATAGTACTTGTAAATTTTTATGTATAGATCACAATTTACAAACCGCTTGGCCCAGCAGCCCAGATGTTTTCAGGACTTTTATTACAACATGTACCTGGATACCTCTATGAGGATTGGGCATATTCTTGCGGCCCATGATCAAGAGTGTAGCCCACAAATACAAGATTTGACACTTTTTGAAGATAGTAGATGCCTCTGAGGGTACGGTTGCAGGTACTGTCGCTCGAGGGCCCCTCTACTTCCTCCTGTTCTCGATGATACAATCGTTCAACCAGCAATTTGGATGACTTCGTATAGATTTCTACATGAACCGCGCACTCCAACCAATCGCGACTCGCAAGTGACGGTTTACTGTGTGGCTCGTGTGGAGACGCGTCCCAAAGTGGTGCGGTCAAACGCCTTTGACCGGGGTCTATGAGACGAGCCACGTGGCATCCGGCCACTTCGACAGCTTCAGCGTTAACGAGCTCATTGTCGTTCCCACTTCGTCGACCTCGTTGTCGATGCCACAATCCACTATGCCACAGGGATTGTTCTCTGCTTTGGCACCATATACCTATATATTCTTCTCTTCGTCGTCTCTTCTCTGTGTCCTTGTTTCTCCTCATCTCACATACTGTTTGATAGGTTTGCCTCTTTTCCAGTCCTTGTTTCTCCTCATCTCACATACTGTTTGATAGCCTTTCGAGGCTTTTTCGCAGCATAGACACGATTCCGTCCAACTTTGACGAATATCGGAGGATTTCCCATCCCTCAGGTCGAATTTCTTGGAAAAAGAACGGGCGATTCGTCAGGAAAGACCTCATCCCCACCGACATCGTTGAACGTCTCGAAGCTTCGACACCCGAACGTTTTCGTGTCACCAGTCCTCCCTCATCGCCTTTTGACGGCTCTACCCTCGACACACCAACTCGTCTTCCTCGCCTCGTAACTTCTTTCCACACTCCGCCTTCGTCACCCAACTCTCGTGCTTTTCCGACACAAATCATGGCTGACTCCTCGGGATCCTCTAACTTGCCACCAGCCAGTGAACCCGCGCCGTCCAATCCTCTGTTCGCTGCGCTGAATTCGCTACCGAACGAGCGGCTCGTGGAACTTCTGGTTGAATCGTTTGCTCAATCATCTCTTCGGTCCCAGCAGGCCCCGCCTGTCTCTCAACCAGCCCCTCCCGCAGAACCCGTCATGCCTGCATTTGTTATGATACAACCTCCACCGGGTAAGTCCCTTCCTGATACTTTTCCCCTGGTGGAGGCGAGCTTGCTCTTGGAAATTGCACGACACGAGTTACGGCCCATGGACCTACGGAAACTTGACTCGAAACTCCGAGAAAAAGCTGATGATGAAGGACCAGCTGCGTTGACAGCTTTCAATGCCCGCGTTTCGACCTCGAAGGACTACCCCTCCCTGTCGGCCTTGCTCACACCCCTGCTGCTGTACTTCCAAATCCTTACCCAGTTTGCCGCATCAAGTGGGCAGGCCGGCGCCATTTCAGCCCTCACATTTGGTGTTCTCGCGTACATGTCTCACCTCAACGCTCTCAATCACCGGTACGAATGGAACACCGTCCTGCAGTATCACATGGCTTTCCACGGTTTGCGTCGTCGGGATATGTTGAATGGTGACTACCTCGGGTGGACTCGTTCCGAGCCTGAGCTCATGACGACACATCTCTGGGGTCATGAACGGGTACGCCGAGGCAATTCAGGTGGCTCTGGCTCCGGCTCAGGTGCAGGTTCGTCTTCAACCCGGGCAACCAAGGTCTCGGAGCAAGTATGCTTTGCCTACAACGCGGGAACGTGCACAGCTTCCCCTTGTAAACGCAAGCATGAATGTTCACGATGCCACTCGAAAGAGCACACCGAGTCTACCTGCACCAAGAAGGAGAAGTAATGGCCTGGCAGAGCGAGACGGCGTCGATGTCGCCTGGTTCGCTCCGCTGCTCGCTCTGGCCAGCAGCTCCCGGTCAAATCTTTTGTCATGGATTCTCGTATATTGGACTATTCTACTCCCACTTCACACCTCTTCCCACCTATAACTCTTCCTTCCCCTCGTCCCAACTCAGATCCGCGTTCCAACCATCCCTCTCTGCACTCCCCATCTCAGCCTATCTCATCCGCGCTGAACGCCGCAGCTTGGAAATCATACCTACAAGATTACCCTGATCGTGCGTTTGTAAACACATTGTTACAAGTTATAGAATATGGAGCCAATATCGGCTTCGTGGGTTCTCAGCATCAACAGGAGTGTAGAAACCTTAAGTCAGCTGCTGCGCATTCTGAATTCGTTGATTCTACCATTTCAACAATGGTCGACAACGGTCACTTAGCAGGACCCTTCTCCGCTCCCCCTCTTCCCAACTTCCGTGTCTCTCCTATTGGGGTTGTTTCCCGCAAACGCAACCCAAACAAACTTCGCATCATCAATCACCTCTCGTGGCCAAGTGGCTCCTCCGTCAACGACGGCATTCCCGATTCCGAGGCTCAAATTGAGTACGAACGGTTTGAACGGGCAGTAGAAGACCTTATTAGGTCAGGTCCCGGGTCTCGCATGGCAAAGCTTGACCTCAAGGACGCTTTTCGACACATTCCTGTGCGGGTGCAGGATCATAACCTTCTAGGTTTACATTGGGACGGCAAGTTCTACTATCTGCTTGCCCTTACATTTGGGCTTCGAAATGCCCCATACGTCTTCAATCTCTTCGCTGAGGCACTCCACTGGATCATCCAACGGCACATCCCAGCTCGTATACGACATTATCTCGACGATTTTCTGTTGAATTTTGGTCCAGATTCGCCCTTGCTCGAGTGCTATGCAGCTGTTGAGTGGGTCATGGTGCTAGGTGAAAGCCTGGGCTTGACGTTCCAGCTGTCAAAGACCATTTGGCCCAGCTGCATCATCGAGTTCCTAGGCCTCATTCTAGACTCGCTACGCATGGAAGCTCGTCTGCCAGACGATAAACTGGGCTACCTCAGGGATCTCGTGCATTCATGGGAGAGCAAGAGGGTCTCGTCGCTTAAGGAGGTTCAGGAACTGTCCGGATTCCTCCAGTTTTGCTGCCAAGTAATCCCCAACTCTCGACCATTCCTACGCCGCATTTTTGACTTTCAGTCGAAATTCCATTCCCCGTTCTCAAAGCTTCACATTCCTTTGGGTGTCAAGTCTGATATTGCATGGTGGGCAACATTCAGTGAACATTGGAACGGCGTCCGTATCTTGGAGCCTTCGCTACCATCACTAGAGCTGTTTACTGATGCCAGTGGTCGTAAAGGGATTGCCGGGGTGCTTGACCATCGTTGGTTCGCTTCTCGGGCCCCTCGGCGGCATCGGGATCGGGATATTCAGTTTAAGGAGCTTTATGCTATCCTTCAATCCATCATGCACTGGGGCGATGAGTGGTCGGGTCTCCACGTCATCTTTCGTTGCGATAACCAGGACGTGGTTGCCTGGTTGTCATCCGGGACTTGTCGTTCAAAGCACGCCATGCCTCTTGTCCGCTTAATTTTCATGCTCGCAGCCAGCCTCCATTTTTCCTTTTCCTCAATCTGGGTCTCATCGTCGAATAATGCCCTTGCTGACGCTGCCTCTCGTTTCCAGTACAGCCGGCTCTTCCAGCTCGCCCCCCACCTCGATCGCAAGCCGTGCTATCCCAGATCCCAGCTTACTGGTATGAGACGCATGCTAACGACTCTCCTGCGGTCGCGTTCTTCCTCTGGCATGGTCTCGCAGCCAGCAGTAGAAAGACTTATAGCACCGGGCAAAAGTCTCTCATTGACTTCGCACGCCTCAATCCTCAGCTCCTTGAATCCCCGGGCCTCTTCCTTCCAACCCCACTGCCCCTGTTGAAAGAATGGGTAGCCACGCTGGGAATGCGGGCATTACAGCCCAAAACTATCAAGGGTTATCTATCCAGTGTCAGGTCACTCCACGTCGATGCAGGACTGCCATTCGAAGCTGTGCAGTCTCCAACCCTCCAGAGGATCATCCGGGGTATCAAACGGTACTATGGTGAGAAGGGTCGCAAACCAAAGCGGCCCATAACTCTCGCAATTCTCCAAGCTATCACATCCCCGGTACTATCAGGAGATCTGAACGTGATCTCTAATGCGGTTTTCGATGCAGTATTCAAGGTCGCATGGTCAGGTTTCTTGCGCACAGGAGAATTTACAATTGGAGACCGTGACGAATTTGACCCGGTATCCGCTCTCACCCGTGACTCAGTCCAGTTCCTTCCCACTTTCGAAAACCCTACTCACATCCGCCTCACCCTTCCGGCATCCAAGACAGACCCGTTTAGGCACGGTGTTACTATCATTCTCGCAGCCGTTCCCGAATTCTCCACCTGTCCAATCGCAGCACTTAGACATCTCTTTGCTATCCATCCCTTGCCTCCGAAATCTCCTCTTTTTGCTGATGCTAGCGGCATGCCTCTCCGCCGTTCAACCTTCATCTCAACTCTCAAGCAGCGAATCACTCTCGCCGGTCTTGACTCCGACGATTTCGCAGGACACAGCTTTCGCCGAGGATCAGCTTCGTCGGCTGCAGCAGCTGGGTACTCAGACTACGAAATTCAATTGCTTGGCCGGTGGCGTAGCGATGCCTACAAATTGTATATCGATGTTCCCGCCGATCGTGTACTACACCTCTCATCCCGTCTCCATGTGGGCCCTGCTCCTGCTCAACCTTTCGGTCCGCTGGCCCTCCCTTTCGCTTCCGTGGTGGCTTGAGCATTGGCCCTCTTCACCGGGGTCCAGTGTGAGAGAGCGATGGCGACCAAACAGAGTTTGTTTGTCCCCAATACGCTCTCCCTGTTTTTCCTCTTCTTCCTCGCGCGAGACACCATAGATGGTGCGGTCAAACGCCTTTGACCGGGGTCTATGAGACGAGCCACGTGGCATCCGGCCACTTCGACAGCTTCAGCGTTAACGAGCTCATTGTCGTTCCCACTTCGTCGACCTCGTTGTCGATGCCACAATCCACTATGCCACAGGGATTGTTCTCTGCTTTGGCACCATATACCTATATATTCTTCTCTTCGTCGTCTCTTCTCTGTGTCCTTGTTTCTCCTCATCTCACATACTGTTTGATAGGTTTGCCTCTTTTCCAGTCCTTGTTTCTCCTCATCTCACATACTGTTTGATAGCCTTTCGAGGCTTTTTCGCACCCACCCTTACCGCTTTCCCACTTCTGTTGTTTCTCTTGTTACACGTCGTTCAGATATAGTAGTCTCGTATGTATCTACTCGCCTACGCCGGCTTGAGCATTGGCCCTCTTCACCGGGGTCCAGTGTGAGAGAGCGATGGCGACCAAACAGAGTTTGTTTGTCCCCAATACGCTCTCCCTGTTTTTCCTCTTCTTCCTCGCGCGAGACACCATAGACGACGCGCCTCACGTCCTCATAAATAGCACGTGATATGCACGTGTATGAGTATCTTTTCAAATTCTGTAACTTTTTTTTTGCATCTTGTTTCGATACGTCGACCACGCTCAACCTCTCTACGTCTTGCGCCTGTTAGGCTGGGGGTTTTCCTATAATGCCTTGCCTAGATGCGCACGATATTGACGAGGCCATTGTGGCAACCGCCGTCACGCTTCAACGTTGTGGATATAGACACGCTCTCTTCGGAAGTGCAGCGTGTTATCTTTACTTCAGGCTCGCTCGTCAGCGTAATCTTCGGACTCCAAACGTATGTCTCCTTGGCTCCCAGTTTTCTTTTTTATTCCTTTTCATCTACGAAGCTCACCTACGGTATGAATCACTTATAACCGACAGGATGTCGATATCATCGTTTTCCAGGACTCAGTTTACCAGTGGATCGAGACAGAGAGGATAAAGCGAGATATGGTTTGGGAGGACTCTCGATTTTATCTGACTGACTCCAAAAAACCCGGGGCAACGTATAAAGTCTTGTGGTTTCGGCCTGGAGGCCTCCCTCCCTCCGAATCCGAGGACTTCAAGGCTTGCAAAGTCGACATTTTGGTGGATGAAAATTCCACAGGTGCTAGCTCTCTGAGAGTACCTCATATTCATCCCAACATGGTCGCGGCGTGCTATGTCAATCTCGGCTCGAAGGATAGCACGATCGTACCAGCGTCAGACCTTAGCGGTGGTCCGGTGCCGGAGGGCGCTCGTGTATGGATCGTACCACCAATCATGTTGCTTTTCTTGAAGCTTTGTAGTTGGGAAGGGCATAGGGATGCTGAGGAAGCACGGTTCCATTGGAAGGCTCAGAACGATAGGAAGGAGATCACCCTCCTCACACAAAATATCGTATTTGTACCCAAATCGGAACCGCTCCTTGAGCTCGAGGTGGTTGAAACCAAGCTGAGTCATTTGCCGGAAACCAAGCCGAGTCTTAAAATGGAAACGAAGCGACGGGCGAAAGATTTCATTTACGACTACTTCGATGATATCCCTCTCTCGTCGTGGTGTTATTGGGTCGAGAATCAATTGATAGGAAAGGAAGAGTTGCTGCACGCTAGTTTCATATCCCTTTGTCGAAGCATGCCTCTGCAGGCTGCCGATATTCGGCGATATCCCTTGCCACCCCAGGATTCTCGGACGCCTCACAACTTTCAGGAGCTATGCAAGGCCATCATGGACCTGTCGAAATGCTTCGGAGAGCTGAACTATCTTCACGGCCTCTCTGGAAACATTGCACAGGACTATCATCTTGGACGTTTCCTAGAACCTGAATCCGCGATCGTCCCCAAGGTGACTGATTGGCGTTCTGCGTTTATATTTCTTCAGCAAGCTCATAGACTTCTTTGCTAGGTCATCGAAATGACCGTATTTCCTACGAAAGAGAAGATCAGCAGACAGGAAATCCAGCGTCAAGTTGGGGCGCTAAATCCCCATTTCTATCACTCTCTAATCAAGGACGACGATGGAGGTGATTTCTGGTACTCCTTTGTGGAACCGCCGTACGTTCGGAATTCATTCAAGGTTCACATCGTGGTATGCAATCGCGAGTCGAAGATCCCCTATATCCCGAGAAACCAGCTAGTAGTTTTAAGCTTCAAGAACAGCCCTCTCGCCGTACCCAGCATTCCCCCCCTTGTCTTACTTCTATTGATGCTTTGGGATTGGGTAGACTGTCTGTGGATGCCCGGATGGCAATACGATCGCGCGAGATATCCTCAGCCTGACGGCTAGTATGGAGAAAGATTCACAGGAGCCGCCAAACCTCGACGCTGCGCTGTGGCTCCCTTCATGGTTCCGGAACCAAGGGACACGCCACGCAGTTCAGTTTTTCGAGGAGGATACCATCATCGGGAGGATGCTCTCGGTTGATTACATGCGTTGGGATAGGATGGGCTTGCTTGACAGGCTTACTGTGATCGAAAGCTTCGAGGAGTGGTCAAGATTGTCTGAAAGGTTTGGGGGCACGATGTTGCGGACGTGAAGAGAGATATTAGATCTCGGGGTATATATCATCTCTGCAATAAAGATAGCTCGTCCGTCGTATGAATATACCGGTCAATGCCATAAGAGCTAGCACCAATTGTAATCAGAGGATAAGAATAATTACAAAGGGCCAGCGAACATCTGTACCCAAAGAAATCAAGTTCTCAAAGGCACCTACCCTTCGTTCTAGCGTCCCTCATCGCTCAGCCTCCACATGGTTATTCTGTCATGCCCCATCTCGAATGGACGAAGTCGAATACAATGGATCTCAGTCTAACTAACAAAACCAAGTACACCCTACGTTTTACACACCGAGTGTCCCGAATTCTAAGGCACAAACACAAAGAGGTATAACGTACTTTACAGCTGACTGTACATGTGTACACCGAATTAGCCGACATCCCTGTTTCTGGGATCTGGCGAACGCCGCCACCAAATAGAATCATCGCTAGAAGTCTGCGGGCGGTGAGAGGGGGGAGAAAGACTTCATCGGTTGTTGTGAGTGTCGCAAGGGACGATAGAATAACATACCTTACTAGACTTCTCCTGATGCCTCTGTAATCGCCTTGAGCGATGGACTCACAACCTTGACCACATCGCTCACGATCAGATAAACCGTTCATTCCGCCATCGAGTTAACAGATAATTAGAGCCTCAACGAGCCGGAGACTGGGGTTTGTACTGGATGGATAATGACGAAACACGCGGGAGGACGACGAAAGGAAGGATGAGTTGGAGTACCCGGAGTACCTATGCTACTTTCGCCGGATCAATCACGCGACCCTCACTGCTGCCAATCTTCTCTTCTGATTCTATGTCATCCACACGGTGCCCACCGAGAGCGCTGATGTGGCTTTGAGAACGAATATCCACGGTAGTCTGCAATGTGCTCGTGCCCTGTCTCGTTCCTTGTGAGGATGAATGTTCGGCGAAGTGGATCGACATCATTTGTTCTACGCTGTCCACCGATTTTCTGTACGCAACACGTACGATAATTAAGGCAGGGGCCAATCCCTAGAGAGTCACAACATTGTGAGGATTGGAGAGGGAGATATAAATGAAGCCCAAGGTACGTACCGCCATTAGATTCGCCAGTGGTTGGAGGTCAACCTGAACGGTACCATGGAATTCTGGATCTTGCGTACGAGCTACCACTGTCGTGGCGATCAGAGTAGTAGGGTGCAGCAATCCTGATTCAAGGCTGGAAGAGGATGATAAATCTTTTGCGGTGGTTGCTATCTCCAGAAGACAGGAGAGCGTACATGATAGCCACGATGGCAGTGTACTTGTCGCGAACAGAGCTTCCCATCTGTTGTCGTACTTTTTGACTAATCCACCAAATTCTTCCCGCTGAGGTACAGAAATTCTAAGAAACGCAGGGTTTCCCGAGAGTCGTGGGGAGTCAGGCTCACCTGTCAATAGCGACAACAGACCATTGAATACGGCGATTGCGAGCGATGTTCCGTCACTGATACGCACCCCTTCCCGGTACACATAGAATTTCAGGGGATCGGCTGCACCGATAGAGCGCGCAATCACAGATCCAAGAGATACACCTAGTCCAGAGCATTGAGGGTCAGCACTTGTTCCACGAGGGCCGGGGTGTCCGACATACCGTTGAGGATAAAAGCCCCGACACCGAGGGTGTATAGCACAGTCTTTTTACTATCCCAAAGTATGTAGCACCGGTGAATCTAGAATGGCAACTGTCAAAAAGGAATCTGGTCGTGGATACTCCGGACTCACAAGCATAACGTCAGCGAGGGAACTTCAAACAAGCGTGTTAGAGGTGGCGAAACTCTCAACCAAAAGTGGGTCCGGCGCACTTCATCAAGGTGGGTACGAGGAAGGTGATAAATCTAGGCGGATCGGTGGGAATGAAACCATGGGCTAACCCCGAAGAGTGAATAGTACGTACAACCAAGCATTTTTCCTGGCGTCGCCCCGGATTAGGTACCACAGCATAGGGTTAAGTTCCTTCGTTTTCACGGCACGAAACATGACAGTGGCTTCTCGTGTCATACCGAATGCTTGCATTCCAACGTATAGGCTTGCGAGGGTGAACAGGGAGATGGTACACCACAAGTACAGTCCCAGTTGAGACCTTTGCCGATTCAGAAGTACGTGCATGCAGAGGCCGAAGACGATCGTATACATCCCTGTCCAGGTGATGAGAGCTATCGTGAAAAGGTACCAATGAGAAGCCCACCGTAGACGACGAACATGGGCTAGTGGAGCGAACATGTTTGAAAAATGGATAGAGGAGGTAGAGTTGAAGACTTACCGAGAGGGTTGCAACTGGGGCCACAACAACACTCTGAACTGTAAGGTAGGGTTCTATCAGTTCTTCCAGGGTAGGTTGGGAGGCCATCGCGAGTCTCAGGGGATTCGTTATACGGGATCCCTGTCCTTAGCACCTGGATCTTTTATCCTTTGTCTTTGCCTCGCATGAGGACGGCGGTAAGATCCGCTCGATAAATGAAAATCACCTCATGACGCAGTTCTGAGTCCTAATGTACAAACACGAAACAAGCCATTCTACCGATATATTCCCTTCAATTGGCTCTCCACAGCATCAGCCGACATTTTGATATCTGGTAAATGAAACGACTGTTAGAGTGGCTCTAGTTGACACGGTAACAGCACGTACACTTCTGGGGATCTAACGACACCAACCAAATGGATAACGCCGACGGGGGGGACCTCATTAGTGATGCGATTTGTTTCAAGGAACAAAGGAGCCACATACTCTTGCTAAACTCTTTCTCCCGGTGCTTTTGCGTAAACGCCTTGAGCGACGGAATCACAAACTTGATCACATCGCTCCCAACAGCGTCCCGCTCCTCCGGATCATCCTCCAACACAGGGGCAATTTTATGTCGCTCTAAAACTTCCTCCAATAGGTCGTAGAAACGCGTAAATTTCTCCTTTGTGGCACCCCTCCCGGCTTTCTCTTTCGGATCGTCGGTCAAGGCCTGCATGAGCGGGGAGAAGTTGGCATCGAAGTAAGCGGATTTGGCGGTACGGAAGTTGGAGTTGAGGACGTCTTGGGTGGGTTTGGAGAGGTAGTCGAGGAGTCGGTCGTCTTTGGGGTCTATGCAGATGTTCCTACGTAGGTAGGCGATGTTATTGAGGAGGAAGACGGCGTTGAAAGGTGGCCTTCGTTGGCTTTTGGCAACCATGTTGAGTGTGCTGACGGACGTGTTGACAATGTCGTCTGCGAGAGCGAATTTTAGCATGAGAAATTAAGAGGGGTGCCGTGTGGATTAGCGCTTACAGATGTAATGTTCCAGCAATACTTGCTCATCTATACCCCCCGCCCTTGCCTTTGACACGTGCATCCCTTCGCCCATCTTCCAGTTGCCATCTCCAAGGGCAGTGAGGATGTCGCCAGCTGCAACGAGGGTTTCTGGAAGCCTGCTCAAGAACTGGACAGCCTGATGATTACGATAATTATCAGCGAATGGTCGTGCGATGACCAAAGGGCAACTTACAGATACGCTGGAATCCATCAGCTCGACGCTTGTATCCGAAGTCCTGCTCATCGCCCCTAGCTTGATATCCGCAAGGACCTCAGGAAAGAGACGCTGACAGAGGTTTCGGAAGCTTTGTATCGTCTCCTTGTATTCGTCGCCGCTTTTCCGGTCGTCCGAAGCTTTCCAGGACGCAATGTCGTCCCAGCTGTCCTGAAGGTTGACCAGTGCTTCATATGCGGCCAGAGCAATGAACCCATTCTTCTGCAAGGACCGTTTGGCGAGAGCGACGAGCGAAGTCGCCGTGTTGTTCAGGAGCAGCAACGCAGGCTTCAAGAGCGTATTGTAAGATGATGCTATGACCGAGGAACTGCTCAGGGGGCTGAGCTCGGTCAACAGACGGTATTCATCCTATAAGGAGGTTTAGAAGAAGGCGGGGTAGAAGTTCACAGTAGACGTGCCTGTGCAACGCTTAGCACCGAACGAACCCAGGAGCCAAAATCTCTTCCAGTTTGACCTGGATCGATAGTGTCTGCTCGATCCAGCAGCCGCTTGCCCTGTGTTTCAAGACACTTCTTGACCCAATTTCCTCTCATGTCAGCATAGCCACGCTGTGCTTCTTTCAGAATAGAGAGGATAGCGGGGGCTGCAGGGTGCGATGGGTGGGTCGATGGTACCGGCAGAGTGCGCAGAAAACTGACAAGGGAGATCAGGGTCGCGATGAGGGAGTCGGGGAAAGGTGCTTGAACGATATCTGAGCCTGGCGGTGGTGCAGTTCCAGACGATCCTTCTGCTACGAGCTTCGTGTACATTTGAGTGAGCTTCTTCGCGCCCGTTTCCACCAATCTTGCCTGTGCAAGCAAAGGCCAGTCAGACAACGAAAGAGCACCCATAATACGAATTCTTACTGTGTCCATAGAGTCTCTATCGGCACCTTTGAACGCGATACTAGCGTTCAAACGCTCTAGTGCATCCTGGTACGCTTCAAGCTGACCTGTTTGTGGACTTCAACGAACGGCATGATGAGTATCAAGCTACAGACCGTGATTTGTTACTCACCCGCGCAGAATCAAAGCTTCCTCTGCTGCAACTCCTTCTTGGTTACTTGCAACTTCATCGATCTTCAACAGGGCCTTCTCGATATCTGTGAACAGGCCCAGTCAAGCAGGGTGATATCAGGGAACGATTGGTCAACGTACTGCTCGCTCTTCTGTTCAGTATTTGCGTCGAGTTGTACATGGGCAATATGGACTTTTCCAACTTAGCCAGTCTTGTATCGAAACTGTTCAATATTGCTGTCTGGTTAAGTTGAAGGCAACCAGATCGTCCTGACGAGCTTACAGGTCATTCTCTGCGAGATTTGCCTAGTCTTATTGAGATTCTGCTCTAGCTAGAATGTCGTTTGAGTTTAGCGTTTATCAACGAGGGTTAACAGTGATACTCACCAGCTCGATCTCGGCAGATTCATCGTCCATGGCGTGCAAATAGATTTGTTCCAAGGATATAGGAAGAATTGAGTAGCAGAAGACTATAATTGCAGCTAAAAGAAAATTGTATCACGATGTTGGTGTGTTTAGGCGACGTCAAGACCAGGTCAAGACCCTCGTAGTCGTCGCGACAGCGAGCTCGTATTTGGGTATGCTTGGCAGGAGCATCCATCAGCGGTTGCGACGGTCCGTTATACCCGTTCCCTCTTAACCACCATCATAACATTCCCAATTCTGCAACAGTGCCCAGGCCAGAACAACATTCTCCAAGACAATCCAAGCCTTTTCTTCATATGGCTCCTACACGGATCTCCTCGACTCTGACACGCCGTTACTTGCCTTTCCAGTACTCTTGACTAACCTTCTCGTAGAATTCCTTATCACGGACCCTTCGAAGGCGCAATAGTTCTGGAATGCAGTTGTTATCAGAACTCATTATGAGCTAAATGGCGAGACCGCAGTCAGTTTATGAGCTATCTCTCCAAGAGAACCTCACATACTTACAACATGGACAGTGTCATTCGTGATATTCGTTGGGATGGCGTCGGTTTGCCCTCACACTGTACTTCGAGTCTCCCAACAGCGACCTTGAAGGCGATGTCAAGAGAATGTTCTCGATGGCGGAAATTACAGGACCATCCACAAGACTAAATGAGCAAAGGGACACCCTGGTGAGACTTGCGGACCACTGGATTGTTAATCACGGCTAAAGAAAGGTTATCACGCAGTGCAGGCCAAGGAAAACCAAGACCTATCGAGTTACTATGAAACCTCGTGAACTTCAGAAGACTTGCTATCCGTCCATACAAAGCTGCGTGGTACCACAGGAACACCCCGCACTAGCGTTTTCAAACATTTCACGGTACCCACCTCGCAGGACATAGTAGACAGGCGTAACAGGTGTCCAAGTTCGACTCGACTCGCTTGGTCTGGCTCACCCACTCAGCAGTAGCCGCGTACAAGCATTCAGCAGCATCTCTGAGCGTTTGATCACGGTATCAATTTATTCGACCTGTGTCGGCATGGTCAGAACTCTTGGCGCTATTCACGTTTCCCGGAGGAGACGTGCAACTTCCGTGCCTCTTTTACATCTAATTCACGACGGGCATGCGACGTTCAGACTCGGGGCAGTTGTTTGTACAGCAAGAACCGGAAGCTAGAGAAACGTGCGTTCGTCTCGTTCCTTACCGCTGCTTATGTTCGACGTACTGATACTCGCTATCGCCTCGGTAGCTCATGCAGAGGCCTTGGGCTTGACTATAGCTCCGAATCCATACCCCACACTGCATCTCATACTCTTCAACGTCATCGCGAGACCAACGTGGAACAGGTTGGTCCGTTGCTCGAAATTCGAGAACCTGAGGCTACCTTTACAAAAATGGCGACTTCACGACGTATCAATACATTAGCCCGACAAAGTGCCACACGCTTCGTGTTCTAATCGCCGTTCACGCCATAACACGGCGCTCTGTGTCTACGTGGCCCACACGATCCGCCTCTGCTCATGATCCTAGTCCCTTGACCATGCTTTCGATATCTACTATCGTTGAGTTGGGGCTCTTGGCTCTTCGCGGAACACTGAAGCCGTTGGTGAGTTCTATTCAATCCCAATCAACCCCAAACTTCTAGCGGAAAGATTGAGCCCCTGGACCCCAACAGGTTGTGGTATCACGAGATGTCTTCGGTCCTATACGAATTTCAGGCGCACCGCTTGATCTGCGAAATCTCATGGTCCTGCTACCTCTTCACGACATATCTCGACCATGTGCAATATGCCATATTAAGCATACGATTCGGATAAGTCGGCGTCGCTTACTCGTGCATGGCTACAGCCTCTGAGGATATCAGTCGGAATATACCATGCGGTACGTTCTGTGGAACTAGAGCTAGGAAAAGGATAAAAGGCCGGTACGTTTCGTTCTCTACTCTCCAGGATCTCATCGTCCTTAACTGCCCAGTCGCTTGCTACAGAAGTCCGACTTCAACGAGGTTCAAGAATGGTCGCGTTCAACAAGTTCTTCTCCTCTGTTCTTCTCGCTGTTCTGTACGCATCCTACGGCAATGCTGCACCTTCGACCACTGGCGCCAACCACTCCACTCACCGTGTAAGGAACCTTGGTCGCGGTCTTCAGGTTGAGGCCTTCCATCCCGCGTCCAACTACCAGGTTCGTAAGATCAAGCATTCCATGGAGTATTTGAGCTAACCGGCGCGTCTCCTAGACCTTTGGAGAGGGTCTCGACCTCCCAGCCTCCTTCGGAGAGTCCAGCATTGAGGACAAGACTGTCGAATTTGTTGCGACGCAGCTAAAAGTCGACTCCGAGAACATCTCGTTCAAATCCGGTTACACTTCTGAGGACGGCGCTACTTACGGATACGCCAAGCAGTTCCATGTTAGTCGCCCCCAACATACACTCTTCGACAAACACCTGATCAATCCTTCTTAGAACGGTATCCCCTTCAGCAACGCCGTTGCCAACGTCGCCTTCAAGAACAACAAGGCTGTCGCTTTCGGTTCGTCCTTCGTGACCGACGGTATGTGCTTCTCAGTCGTGGAATTCCGTCATCTGATCAAGATTCCTGTTCCCTAGTCAAGTTTGCCGACTCCACCCCGTCCGTCGATGTCAACGAAGTCATCCCCAAGGTCGAGGAAGCTCTTCAAGGCAAGAAGAACGATATCGAGCCCACTCTCGAGTACCTCGCCCTCCAAGACGGTACCGCCGCTCTTGTCCACGTCTTCCAAGTCCAGAACGAAGAGGAGTTCACCTTCTACGAGGCCTACGTCGACGCACACAGCGGAGAACTCGTCTCAATCACCGACTTCGTCGCTGATGCCAGCGTGAGTTGTAATCCCTTTCCACCCAGGGTTCTCATCTTCAACATGATATTCTATAGTATAAGGTTCTCCCCATCTGGAAGCAGGACCCTCGGGAGGGTCTCGAGACCCTCACCAACCCTCAAATCACCTCCGCATCCCCCAACGGATGGCACTTGACCTCTGGCACGACCACCGAGTACGTTTGCTTCGACTCCTAATGTGTTCATCTCACTTAATTTCATCGAACAGGGGTAACAACGTCGTCTCCTACAAGGGAGCGTTGACCGCCACGACCACTCAATCCAGCAGCGGACAAAACTTCATCTACACATACGACCCCGCTCAGGCACCCGCCGCCGGCCAAAACGTCGATGCTGCCCGCACCAACGCGTTCTACATCATCAACGCCTACCACGACACTCTCTACCTCTATGGCTTCACCGAGAGAGCCTACAACTTCCAAAACGACAACTTTGGAAAGGGTGGTGCTGGCAATGACCGCGTTCGCATCAGTGTTCAGGATGCTTCTGGTACTAACAACGCCAACTTTGCTACTCCCCCTGAGTATGTGCTATTGCTTTACGTGACGATGCGTTCTAACATCAACCTTTATGCTTAATAGTGGCCAGCCCGGTCAATGCAGGATGTACATCTGGACCCGCACAACCGTGAGTACGGGTGGCTGTTCCATAATGCGCAACTGACCGCCATATTCTATCTTCCTTTCAGCCCAACCGTGACGGTGTTGTCCAGAACGACATTCCCATCCACGAGGTTACCCACGGTTTGACCAACAGGATGACTGGAGGTGGTACTGGTCGGTGCCTCCAGACCACCGAGGCTGGTGGTATGGGTGAAGGATGGTCTGACGCTCTTGCTGAGTACGTGATCGGCGATCTTGGTCAGATATGTGGATACTGATCTTCCCCCGCTACAGCTGGTTCTCTCACTCCGACACCGCAACTGTCTCCGACTTCACCTTGGGTGACTGGGTTTACAACACTGACGCTGGTATCCGTTCCCGCCCCTACTCGACGTCGACTACCACCAACCCCTACTTGTACTCGCGGGTTGGCACTCTGACTGCCGTCCACTGTAAGTTTCCGCTACCCGTGGTCGATTTTCAGGATGCTGACCTACTGTTCCTTAGCCATCGGAGAGGTGAAGTTTTTGGCATTAACGCGCACTGAGGGGATACTAATAATTTCTTTTTTATTTTATTACTATCTCAACCTCATAGGTCTGGTGAGTAACCTCCATATCGTCCTTCCTCGTAACTCTGACTCATATCTTTTCTCTCTCTCAGGGCTAACATCCTTCACAACGTCTACGCTCAGCTCGTTGCTGCCAACGGCTGGTCGAGCACTGCCCGCACCAACGCCTCTGGTACCTCCGGAAACGTTGTCTGGCTCAGACTTGTCGTCAACGCCCTCTCTCTCCAACCTTGCAACCCCACCTTCGTCTCTGCTCGTGATGCCATCATTCAGGCTGACCAGAACCTGTTCGCTGGTGCCCACAGATGTCTCTTGTGGAGAGTCTTCGCCAGCAGGGGTCTCGGCCAGGGCGCTGCCAACTTCCGTGACTCCACTACCGTTCCTTCTGGCTGTTAGATTATTTTCTAAGGTCAAAGAGATGGACTTTCATCACATTTATTGGTCAATATTCAAAGGAAGTATTCAAAGAGATGTATTATGAATGTAGTTGTAGATGTATGTTACGATTATATTCACGTCACTCAAAAATCAATTGTCTTGATATGCATTTCCTCGTACGAATCGCAACTTTCCTCGAGGCGGAATTGGTTCAATCAAATTGACGTTGACACCGAGCAAACCCCGAGGCTACATCTAACTCAGAGATAAGGAGTATATGCCTGTCAACATTTATGTGGGATTTCGCCGAGGTAGAGGCAAGGTAAAGCATCTAATGGACTCAAAATTGTCGGGAAAGACAAACAGAGCTTGGACCAAGGTTGGTGGAACGGCCCGAGTGCTCTGAGGCGGCCGGCATTTACCGAGCGACGACACTCGTGACAGGATGACTCAACCCTTTTGTTCTGGACCCACTCGGACACCCTCCGGTTCTTGCCTCCTCATATCCAAGTCTCAGTCTGCAGTCATCATAATATCACACGATACGAGAGTCAATACCGAAGAAGACTGCCAGCCGCGCCTCTCTCTTACATCAACACGGACTTCGGAATCGCGTTCATCGTCTGGCGGGTTGCCCAGCATTGTCTGTTGCCGGTATATACCATTTCATGCACAGACCCGAGATGTGGACCGCTTGTACTCATTCTCTGCTTTCTGACATGTCGATACCTCACGGTGTGCCAACGGTGGGCACGTCTTCAAGCCTTCAAGCTTTGATGCCAATTCTTCTTCCCAAATGAATCTCGGAAATTTACGCTTTACATTCCCTCAAAAGGATACGTCAACTGGGACTCGGAGGATCTGCTCATCCGATGCATGGCTGGCTTATCGTCTTGATATGAGCATCTCAAACGAGGCGTATATGCCGCTTTCGAACTCGGAGATGAGATTCACAGCGGAATGCCTAGGTAAGATGTGATCACCCATTACCCGAATCTTGGTTAACAATGAACATCCAGATACCTCTCAATAAGGACCGTTTCTGCCACGTTAGCTCGGGCCTTCGCTCTCCTCCACCGAGTCGGCTTAATTTGAAAAGGCTCTGAGATCAGGCAAACAGTTGGAGAGTTCGACCTTCTCGATCATGACAAAGGTTGCGCCACCGTTGTCCAGTCGGAGTGAGAGATGCATATGCAGGTGTGCTCTGAGAACCTTTGCTTCGGCTTGCGCAGAAGAACTCACATGTTCTGACCCCTGGGTACCGTAGCCTGGATCCTTCCGAGATCCCGCATCAGCTGACCGACAAGGGCTACCATTGAATTCACACAAATGACGATTCTGGATTCATCTCGCCTCGAACTTGCATCGGAAACGACCGCGGAACGCCCCAGGCTCGGCTTTTTTCACCTAACCCTCCCGCGTCGCCATTCGCCCAGTGATATGCATCTTTACCTCCGCAGCCACTTCGTTCTTGAGCTTATGGGTATCAAAGACATTCTTTCGCTTCGTCACATCAGCCCCAGGCAAGGAAGGATAGGCTAGGACCTGATGCCGCCCATATGAAGGCAAGGCTCAACGTTCAAATGAGACCGAAGTCTCACATAGGTGTAGGCGAGCTGTAGGTGGCGAGTGTGTTTTTCAAGCTTGTAGTCGCGGGTGGACAGACCTTCTCATGAGAAATCCTTGTTTTCAATTCATTTCCTCAAAGAATCCCGTAAAGACGGGATGCTATAATGATCCTTGTTCAGTCGAAAATGATTCCCCCACATTCGCCCGCGGCCTCAATCAGGTTTAAGCTGGTCTCGCGTACAATCTCGACACCTTCACAGCTGGGATAGGTGAACGCCCCTAACGCTAGGTTCTCTTCTTGTTCGCGGCTGTGACGAACCCCAAGTGTTTCCCCCGTTTAAGCTGGTATCGAGTCGCGATGAGCTTTCGTCAGTCGGCTCAAGCGTTCGCGGATGATACTCCGTGGCTATGTCGCCCTCACGATCCGACATTCCCGCAGCTTCCATGATTCTAGTCCCTTCCTTACCCATGCTTTCGTTTCCTGTCATCGTCTTTGTCAGAGATCTTGGCGGTCCGCGAAAGATTAAATCCCAGAGTAAGCCTCGTTCTGTCATAAACAATCCACAGGTTCCTAGGAACTGAATTGAACCTGAACTTTTTTAGATCATGAAGTCGCGGGGAAGCTCTAAGGGGTGCAAGAAGCCCGCAACGCATCAACCCATGTGCATCGTGCCATTCTTAGAATAACTTGTTCAGGACGAATGTCCGCCATTTACTTCTACACGAGTATCGCGATTCGCCTTTGGAGTGCCCGGTTATATTAGACCATGCGGTTCCACCGTCTTCTTTGGAAGCAGCTCAAAGAAGATAAAAAGGAGGTAGGGTTCCGTCTGAAATCTTTGGGATTCCACCGGCCATCACACTCAAACACTTGCTACAGAAGCCCGATCCCAAACGTCAGACATGGGCGCGTTCTATAACGTTCTCTCCTCCGTTCTTCTCTCCATTTGCTACGCATCCTACGTCAGTGCTGCACCTTGGCCGGTCAGCTATAAACATTCAACCCACCGTGTAAGAAGCCTCGGAAATGGGGTCCAGGTTGAGGTCTATCACCCCTCTACCAATTACCAGGTTCGTAAAATGATTATACTTTTCGTGATGTTCGAAGTGACTCACAACTCTCACAGACCTTTGGAGAGGGTGTTGAACTCCCGGCGTCGTTCGGAAAGCCCACCATCAAAGACAGGACCGTTGAGTTTATCTCGTCGCAGCTGAAGGTCGGACACGAGGACGTCTCGTTCAAGTCCGGTTACACAGCGGAAGACGGTGCTACCTATGGATATGCCAAGCAATTCCATGTAGGTCCCTCTCGGCGAGTACTACTTTGATGTGAAGCTGACTGGATTCCTGTAGAACGGTATTCCCTTCAAAAACGCTGTTGCTAATGTCGCCTTCAAAGATGACAAGGCGGTCGCCTTCGGTTCATCATTCGTCCCTAACGGTAACATTACAATTCTTTTCGGCTGTAGCTAGTTGACTGAGTGTTTCTGTTTTCAGCTAAGGTTGCTGACTCTACACCAACCGTTGATGTCAGCTCCGTCATTTCCAAGGTCGAAGAAGCCCTCAAAGGCAAGAAAAATGACATCGAGCCCACTCTCGAGTACCTCGCCCTCCAAGATGGCACCGCCGCCCTTGTTCACGTCTTCCAAGTCCTAAATGACGAAGACTTCACCTTCTACGAGGCCTACGTCGACGCACACAGCGGTGAGCTCATCTCGGTCACCGACTTCGTCGCAGATGCTGGCGTGGGTGTATCCCGGTTTCAATTGCGATCTTTTTCTCACCCGCACTGTATCTCAGTACAAGGTTGTCCCCATCTGGAAGCAAGATATTACACAGGGGATCGAGATGCTCTCCAACCCTGGGATGAATTTTGCATCTCCCAATGGATGGCATCTTAGCTCCGGCACGACCACCGAGTATGTTTATCTGATTCTCAGCCAAACTCGTCCTCATCTTTTTCCAGGGGCAACAACGTTATTGCCTACAAGAAGAATATGACCTCTGTGACCAGCCAATCCGGCAGTGGGCAAGTCTTTGACTACACGTACGACTCCTCTCTGGCACCGGCTGAAGGCTCTAACGTCGATGCTGCCCGAACCAACGCGTTTTACCTCGCCAACACCTTCCACGACACTCTCTACCTCTACGGCTTTACCGAGGCTGCATTCAACTTCCAAAACGACAACTTTGGCAGAGGCGGTTTGGGTAATGACCGTGTCCAAATGAGTGTTCAGGACAACACTGGCTTCCTTCCCTTCAACAACGCGAACTTCGCAACTCCCCCAGAGTACGTGCGACTTCCTTCACGTCGAAGAACTCGGGATGTTAACGATCAAAACCGATAGCGGTCAACCGGGAGTGTGCAAGATGTACATCTGGATTTACACGACTGTGAGTGGTGCAGAAGCTGTCCCTCGGGTACCGTTCAACGTTGCCCTTCCAACAGCCCTTCCGTGACGGTGCCGTTCAAAACGATATACCAGTCCACGAAATCACCCACGGCTTGACCAACAGGATGACCGGAGGCGGCACTGGTACTTGTTTGCAGACCCTCGAGGCGAACGGTATGGGTGAAGGGTGGTCTGATGCTGTTGCAGAGTACGTACTGCCTTGTCCACAGGGGATGCTTCAAGCTCACCTTTCATTCTCGCTGACACAATAGCTGGTTCGCACACTCCAATTCTGCAACCGTCTCTGACTTCGTCATGGCCGAGTGGGTTCTCAACAGCGGCGTTGGGATCCGGTCCTATCCGTACTCGACATCTAAGTCTGTCAACCCCTACATGTACTCGAAGGTTGCCGAACTGTCCATCACCCATTGTAAGTTTTCGATACATCCTCGATTGACTTCTCAAAAGCTGAATTGTGAATCTTAGCTATCGGAGAGGTAAAGTTATCAGCGTTGATGGTTCTTCAGCGGATGCTAATATCTTTCTGTTTGCCTCTTCCTCCTTGTTTCTCATAGGTTTGGTAAGCATCCGACCATCGTGTGTTGGCATTCAGGACTGATGAGTTCCCCTTCCTCTTTAGGGCTAACATGCTCCACAACGTCTACGCTGAGCTCGTTGCTGCCCATGGATGGTCGAAGACGGCGCGCACTAGCGCCTCTGGTACCTCTGGAAATGTCGTCTGGCTCAGGATTATCGTCCGGGCCCTTGCCCTCCAACCCTGTAACCCTACCTTCGTTTCGGCTCGCGATGCCATAATTCAGGCGGACCTGAATCTATACGGTGGCGCCCATGTATGTCTATTGTGGAGAACTTTCGCGAGCAGAGGCCTAGGTCAGGGTGCTGCCGACTACAAGGATTCTACTGTCGTTCCTCCTGCTTGCCGGAAGTAGAATAGTGACTGGTCAAAGAGACGGACTTTCGCTTATTATTCATTAAACGGTATTCACGAATTGGATGTATTACGATTACGATTTGCTTGTAGATGTACTGTATCTTACAAATTATCCCATATCAATTCTTTCCAACATGATTGTCTTCGGCTTTGCAACTTCGCAACAGGCCGTTGAAGACTATGTGCGGAAAAGCAAGTTATTACGTACCGTGTAACTTTGCCGCAACTGGAATCTTAGCGCTACTCTCATTGCTTCGTTTCTAATCATCACTACCACCCCAATAACTGGGCAAAAAGTCAGTTTCCACTCATGAAAACCACTTTTCTTATCCGTTTAATCATAGTTTACTGCAGGACATGTCGACATCCGCGCCACATTTTTTTGAAGACTTGCTCCGTGCTGGGCGAACGCTATCCTCAAGTGACGCAGCTCTCATTGAAACTCAAATACAGAACTTGGATGGGAGACTAAAGGAGAAACACGAAAGTCTGAACGCGCTTCAACGACAGGTTTCGGCCTTGCAAAGGCAAATCCTCGGGCTCGAAGTAGAACGAACGCGACACAAATCCCTCTTTGCGCCCGTTCGGAAATGTCCCCCAGAAATCCTCTCCCTTATATTTATCCAAGTCGTTGACATGAACGTGTTTACCAATGAGTTCACGGACGATCCCACCTTCCTCAGGTCCAGCACAACTTTTGAACCGTCGACCTTGCTCGAAGTATGCTCCCACTGGCGACACGTTGCCCTGTCCACACCGGCAATATGGGCCTTGATTACCATCGACTTCAATCTCTCCTCCGAAATAACGTACGTCGACCCTGAACGGCTCAGACATGCGATCAAGCGATGTACCGAGCGGGCACGAGAGCTTCCGCTTACGGTCGAAGTGGCGATCGAGTCGCGTCCATTCACAACGTTGCCTCAGCAATCCACCCACCCCCTCGTCCCCCGGATACTGGAGCCACTTCTCGGCGCTCCTAATTATTGGAGGTCTTTTCACCTTAAGGTCTCATCGCCAATCACGGAGCGTGTCAGGGTCGACTTTCTCCGTCTATTTCTTTCGAAATTCCAATCACTTGAGCGCCTTGTGCTCGAGGGACCAGAGTCAAGTAGGGAGTTTGAATTGATTCGACAGCAAGATCTGCAGAGGATTCGCTCTCTGGAGCTGCGAACCCCCTACTCTATTCCGACTGGGAGGCTAATCTCTCCATCAGGATCTCCATTCCCTTTCTTCCAGCTCACCTATCTCTACCTCCGAGACCGCTCAGTCGACGAGGTCGCTACGATTCTCCGTCTTTGTACGAACCTCGTCTCCGTTCATCTAGAGTTGCTCCCGGCGGTGGGGTCTCTAGATGACCCGAACACACCTCAGGCGTTGGACGAGGAAGAAGACTCCGGAGCTCTCGGGACTGGAAACAGTACAAATGCCCGGGAATGCACTGAAAGCACCTTTGTCATGAAGAGCCTACGTTCCCTTACCATTGAGCTCCCTGAGCTCCCTCTCCGACGGGATCTCTTAACTACCCTTTTTGGCCATTCGAACACCTTTCCATTCACCCCTGTCACCCGTGTATTAGCCGGCCTCACATGCCCTAATCTGAAGACCCTTGCTCTCCTGACGAGTGAACATCACAAACGCCAGTACCCCATCTCGTTCGCGGCTCTCAAGGATCTGGAGTCGTTCCTTCAACGTTCCGAGCTTTCGAGGGACGGCGGCCTGCACAAATTCGTTGTGTCAGGGTTCCGGTTAAAGGACGCGAAGCTCCTGAAGCTGTTGCAATCGATGCCTGGGTTGAGGGAACTCATTGTCGAAGAGCACCGAAGTTGCCATAGCCTTCTCACGCCTAAATTCCTCAAAGGGCTGACTGTTCATTATCCCAACCTTCCTCTGTGGAACATCGACGAGCGCACGATTGCCAATGATATTCTCCGGGAGGATATGCGCGCGTTCTTCGACGGAACACTTGACGATCATGCCCTACTGGGCCTCAATCTCTTGGGGTCTGATTGTCCATTCGGGGCGGGGAACGAGGACGATCCTGTTAGTGACCCACGGTCAGAGTGGGGCATCCTTAGTTCAGCGTCAGAAGCCAGTGATAGCGAAGACGAAGGAGATGAAGTGACCTCTGTTCGCCCAGAAGACCTTCCTCAGGCGGCGCGCTCATATACACACTCGCCCCTTCTTCCAAACCTCAGAAGTATTCACTTCACCGCTCGCTCCGATTGGAGAAACAGTGTGTTCGAGAAGATGGTTGAATCTCGTACTCTCCATCTGCACCCAAACATCCCCCGGTTTGTTCCCCCTAAGGAACCTATTATCTGCCTCACCTCACCTCTCCAATCAGTTCATGTCAAGATTCTCGATCCTCTCGCGGGCGGCGGTGGCTGGGAGCATGGGGTTCCGCGTCTGAAGAGAATACAAAAAGCAGGATTGGCGGTGCGCGTCATGGATGGGTCGTCGAAAAACGGAAAACCGTTGCTGGGGTACCCTACCCAAAAGCCCAGGCGACTCTCGAGTGCCTGAGTCATGCGCTAACAGGGGCGGGACACCCTAACTTGCGCCGATTCCTTCGTTCTCAATTGTTCTCTTCCCCTCATACCTTATTTCCTCGCCTGCAGTTCTACGATGGATCTCACGAATCGTGTCTGCGGCTTCCATTCATTAGTCTGCATACCCTACACTGAGCTTACGCCTTAAATTTCTTGGTTCATTACCTTTGTGCTGGATGTTTACTCTGGGTTTTTGGTTCTTTGGTTCTCTGCAGTCTACCACATAATGTACGGGACTAGATCTTGGATATTTCTTTAGTAATTTACGAGTAATCACATGTAGATATACAGGGAACGGTACGCGATCATGAAGGTCACTTTGCTAGGTAACTCACAAGACGAACTTGTCAAATCAAGGATTGGCCCCGGCGGAACTACTTGCCTGAAGGAAGGTGGGAATGTTGGTCATGGAGGAAGTTAGGCTACACGGTTGCGCTTTTCGGGTATCATTTTTCCACCACGCCCATCAGTTCTTCCATACTATACAGGGCACAGTGACCGGTCCAAGACTCAAAGCACAGCTATACCAGCGCAGAGTTCATATTTCGAGGCAGGTTATCGACATCAGCTCCTGAGCAACAACAAACCTTGTCATTGGCATGTCTTGGCACTGACAAAGCGAAGGACGGAGGCCTATAGGTTTGTCAGCATAGGGTATAAGAGGAGGAGTGAGTAGCTCACCTTTCCACAGCTCAATACCACCAGTCTTCCCATTTTCGTCGCCGGAAACTCAAGACATGTCCCATCTAAAATACTTCTCCTATCCAGGCTTTGGGGAAATAGCGCGGGAAACCACTTGGTACAGCCAGGCAGTTCGTATCGGCGACCGTATTGAGGTATCAGGTCAAGGTTCGTGCATTATCTCCCAACCCTAAAGACCCACTCTCCATGTTTATGACTCATCTTCGTCGTAGGTGGTTGGGATCCCAAAACCGGTCAAATTACACCGGGAATCTCCTATCCGGATGAAATCGATCAGGCCTTCGCAAATGTCGACCTCGCTCTCCGACATGCAGGTGGGAAAGGCTGGTCACAAGTATACCGCGTCAACCTTTATACAACAGATATGGGAGAAGAAGGTATGGGGGCGATGGTCAGGAACCTGAAGAGTTGGATGCCGGATCATCAGCCAGTCTTGACAGGGGTCGGTGTAGCGCAGTTGGCGTTCCCGGGTATGAGAATTGAAATTGAGGTGTGCGCACATCTGGGAGGTGAAGACGCGGTCCAGAAGGGTGACTGAAGAAAGCGAGAAGTTGATCTTTGGAGAGGATGTCAGAAAAAGCTGAAAGAACTTGTCGACTAAAAAATTGTATTGCCGGATAGAGAAAGCAAGGGCTGCTCATCAGCAACTTCGGAATCCATTCGCCTTCGACTGGACACTCTTTATCGTTCAGCGCATACTCGTCCATGTATAGCATCCGGACCTTCGAGCCTTCCTGATTGACGAAGCCGTACGAACGGCCTCACCGGAAACCGGAAATTTCGGGGTAGGCAGCTCATCACGAAAGTAAATGGTTGAGGATGTGGTGGGAAAAGAGAAAAAGCGTGGTTCAGAGATCAGACCAGGCTTAGACTAAGACGGATCAACGGTTTGAAGATCACGTGCCCGATTTCCGAGGACATCAACTCCGACTCGGATCGTTGCAGCGTAAAACGTCATATTCGCATGGACCCATAGTGATCTACATGGTAGGTTTCGAATTCAGGGCGAGTGTAAGTGAGAGAACAACGAGATATTCGGAGCCAGGATCATGAAATGGACATTCACAAGACAGAAAGAGAGTGAGATACTGGGAGAATGGGAATCGGCGTACAGACCAGACCGTGGTCCGTACCATAGGCTTCGAACGTATGCAAGATAGTGGAGGTTGTGGGGAGAGCCTGAGGGAAACATGAAGGTGTTGCCCGCGCTACTACAGCCGTTTCCCACGACTTTAGAACAGCTTCCGGAGTCCGCGATGCCGACCATGCCAGCTTTGACCAACAAAGGTTGTACAAATTCCCAGAGCCCTCCCCTAGCGTTCCCTTGATTTTCACTGAGATCTCGAAACCAACCATTGTAGCGGGACCATATCAGTAATCAAACCCCTGCATCGAAGAAAAAGGTTCAACTTAAAGCCCCTGGGCTGCTTTGAGGATGAGGACTTCTAACGGCGCTGAGATAGGGGGGTTGAAAAGAGACGAGGCAGTTTGAGTGAAAGACATAGAGCCTTCAGTACATGTCGACAGGTTACCACAGATCTTAAAGTGATTCATGGCTCCATGCGAATTCACACATGGATGCACACAAGTCCGATATACGGCCAACTACTCTGCTATGGCTCCCGCGATCCTCTCAGACGCATCTCAGCCTGCATTTTTACTCAAAGATAATACTATTCGGAAGTTTTCCGGCCCTTTCTTTGCGCTATGTCAGAATCGATGTGGGTCCTTCATTTCGCGCCCGGATGATAACCTCATCAACTCGGCCTGAAGATGCTGCAAGTGGCGAGCCGCCTCAAGCGCAGCGAAGTACGCCCGATCTATTCGATTACGTGGCCTCAGCGCTACACCCACTCAACGTCCGAATGTTAATATAGGTAAGTACCAATCTCCACTTTCCTGTGACTGAGTCGTGGTTACAAAGACTAAGAACCCCGGTTCTGAAGTCTATTGATTGTTGGCCCAAGGTAAGACATAACAACCGTGCTACCGTGTTACCACGGCAAACGGAAGGGCAAGTTGCCGGTGCTGAGGTCAAAAATCCTGACGCCCATTATTCCGCTGTGGATCCCCTATGATTACCCCACAGGTTTTGACGTATCGTCGAAGTAAGGCAAAAAAAGGGGGAACTAGGATATATAAGAAAGTCAGGAAAGTTTTGAAAGGCCCGACGTAGAAACTTTGAAGATGTCAAGCTCCCATCCAGTTCTTACTACAGCCGCTGTGCTGGGCGTTGTGCGTTATCATTGAAGATCAATCCAAGAGTTTACGATACTGACCCACGTTAATTCTAGGCTAACCACCTCTATTTGAAACGATACGAGCCAGCTCGGACAGCAATCATACAGACCGCAATTATCCTCCTCCTACAGCCCACTCTCCTTCTCCTTCTGTTCCGTCAATACACATCTTTTGAGATCTCATTCTCAGGGATAGTGTCCGCAACTCTCGTCTTCTTCGCATCGTTGGCAACATCAATCGTTTTCTATCGTCTCTCTCCGTTTCATCCTCTTGCAAAAGTCCCGGGACCACTACTTTTCAGGATCTCAAAGTTATGGAATCTATACTTAGCCTGGAAAGGCCAACAGCACATTGCCTTAAAAGAACTGCACGATCGGTATGGTCCCATCGTTCGTACAGGTGCGTCGTAGAAACTCTGTATCCCATTCACAATTCCGAAACCCGTCCATGCAGGGCCGAATGATATCTCTGTGAGTGACTCCGAGTCAGTGAAATCTGTTCTCGGAGCAGATGGGTTGGGGAAAGGTCCCGGTACGTCAAATCAATTTGTCGCAGTTAGCGATCTTCGACTCAGTTATTGGGATCTCCAGGATATCTTAATTTCAAACGTGTACATGAACCGTACCCTCTTATTGCAATGCCGAAGGGGGAGGCTCGACACGACCGGCGTCGAGTTTGGAGTCGAGGTTTCACGTCGGAATCTATAAAGGAATATCAACCCATCATTGTCGAGAAAGCAACTCAGCTAGCAGAGGGCTTGAACGCACGGACCAAGTCTGAAGTAGACCTCGGGCAATGGTTGAGTTTCTTCGCGTGCGTATCTCTGATTATAATCGTGTGTGATCCTTCACTTGCTGAATTCGGCGATGTAGATTTGATTTCATGGCGGATATGATGTGAGTCCGTACTGCGATCGCTCTGAACTTTTCACTCACATCCAACGATCAATAAAGGTTCGGTGGAGGTTCCGGGTTGCTGTTAGATGGCAAAGACACGCATGGAGCTATGGAAGTCATCCGGAAGGGAATGGGGTAAGTGCTAACGAGATTCCATCACCGCTCTAAAGTTGTAACGCACCTGCGTAGGATCACCCAAACCATGGCCCACCTCCCGTGGTTTTCCCACCTTGCCAGAAATATACCAGCAATTTCCGAGAACGTAAACCGACTGAGAGCATTCGGCATCGATTGGTGCACTCGTCGTATTCAAAATGGCGCAGAAAAGAAGGATTTGTGGTATCACCTGGTTCGTACTCTTTAACGTTATGGACATGGAGCGCAGACTCACGAGTATCTCGGCTATTCCAGACTGACGAAGCAGGCCACGAGAAAGTCAAACCAACTCCTTCTGTTGTGGCCAGTGATAGCGTGTTGGCCATTATCGCGGGCTCGGATACAACCTCGACAGCCATGACGAACCTCTTCTGGTGTCTTATGGCACACCCTACCACCTACAAACAACTTCGGGAAGAGGTCGACAGAGAATATCCGGCGGGCGTTGACCCGTTGGTGGACACTTCAAGGTTTAGTAATATGAAGTACTTAAATGCCTGTTTGTGAGTCAAAGTCTTGATGTCGTACGCAGAGGTTCGGAAACTCACCAAGATCTCCGCAGGAACGAGTCCCTCCGACTCATACCCCCCGTACCCTCCAGCGGTCCTCGTGTAGTCACTAAGGGAAGCGGAGGAAAAGTTATCTCCGGACAGTGAGTTTTCCTACACGACTAGTTTCTACCGCTTTCTCTTATACAACATAACTAGCTTCATTCCCGAGGGTACCCAAGTTTTTGCCGCGCCATATGTTAGCCACCGTAACCCAGAGAGCTTCTCCCCGAGTCCAGATGCATTCCTACCAGAAAGATGGTTGCCAGAGGCACGGGATGCCCTCCCAGGAGGAGAACACATATTGAAAGCAGATGCTTTCATTCCCTTCTCATATGGTCCTACCAATTGCATCGGAAAGAACTTGGCAAAGCTGGAGATGCTGATGGTCATCACGATGCTGGTGCAAAAGTTCGAGTTCGAGTTTGCGGAGGGTTTCGATTGGAAAGAGTGGCCAAACCAGCAGATTGATGTCCTTGTGACTTTGACTGAACCCTTGAAGGTGAACGTCAAGGCTAGGTCGTAAATTTGCCTTGAACGGGCTGTATGCGATCTTCAAGAACATTTGGATTGATTTGTCTGATAATCAGTATGTGACTAGACTGTACATGATAGATGTACTTACCAGTATATTCTACGACTCGTATCCAATATAATAATTTCGGAGAGGAATTAGCAGCTGACTTTGAAACCCTTCCGCTCTCTACATGACATCAACTTCAAAGAAGTGTTGGGTCAAATCTGGCTTCCTGCTGTCCCAACTCGAATGGCTTCAAATGCGAGCGATGCTTGTTAATAGCTTCAAACTCCCAAAACGAGAAAGGGGCTCGATGCGTCACAACCAGCAATGTGCTTTCCCCCGTATCGAAGTCGGAGTCGGGATATGCGACAGGGATGGCGCCCATTCTGTGGCGATACGCTGCGTAACGCTTTGTTTCGTTGACACAAGCCATAAACTGGTCCTCGTTGAGAGTCTTTGGATTTGGAGTCTTGGACATTCAGTGCCGAGCTCTTCCAAACATGCCCGAACATTGTCAGAGCGTGTATGAAGATTTCCGAGGGCGAATGTGATTATTTGGTCAAGAGGAACGAGAACGCCAGCTGCTCTCATACTAGTAATCATGGGGTTCAGTAGAATGGTAATGAACGTAAAAGGTCGAGAGCAACTTGCTTTTGCTCCTATATCAGTAACGGGCTACCGAGTAGGGTATAAGTGGGTCGTTTCGATGGAGGGAATGATCAGTAACTTGTATGGTTTACGAGTATCGTCCTGAAGTATTAGAATGAATTGTCGATCCTAGTTTTGTGGGCATGGTGGCCCGGGTGAGCACGGGATGGCGGGAGGGACAAGCCGTGCAGATCGATCGGTCCGGGTCTGAGCGCTCGGGAGCTTGCCCTTGAATCCAAGCAATCTGGAAGTTGGCTTATTCCCAGCGCTGAAGGGAGTGGTGGGTGGGTCCTGAAAACATTGTCGCGAAGAGAGGGAGCGGGTAAGCCGAGATGAGCGTAGAGAAGAAGGGTCCGACTCCGTCACGTTTACCTCACGTCCGAAACTGGCCTTCAAGGCCCTTCTTCGAGTGCCGTAAAACTGTTTCTTGGTTCCTCCCTCCCACCATCGCGGAGGGAAACACGGGAAACCTCTAGAAATATGGTACGGAACTTGAACCCTTCCCTCCTTCGTGTCCTGGCATCCCCCAGATCACCGGGCGCATAACTTACGACACCTTTGAGGTCAAATAATGTGGCGACTCGCGAGCCTGTCGTGTTTGGTTTACTCAGGGTCGTCAGATGAATTTCAATCGGAGTCCGATCGGCGATCTCCCTGGCATCACGTGTAATTCCAAATGCTCGATCCTGGATCCACAACGATCTACAAAAGCTGTGGTGTTGACATTTGAACACCAGCTCTTTGATTGGTGTTTGCGAGGCAAACTCAGGATGTGAGTGTCCAGTCGCAGTAACACAGGGTAGCTTGAGCTGAGAAATGAGAACGAGTATCAAGTGAAGTACTCCAGAGTTTGGATAATAAATGTAGTTCGAAATACAGTATTCACAACGAGTGTTGGTTTGGTATTGAAGAAGACAAGTAGCAAGCGTAAGTAAGAGAGTGACTAGATAATTGGAGACCAGATCGTGAGACAAAAAGAGAGTGAGATGTCGGAATATAAGGAATCAGGGTATAGGGGATATGGGTACATTGCTACCACTATATACGTCTCGGTTCAGCTCACACAGCGTTGTCCTGACATTCCTTAGGGACGGCGAAAGAGTCGCGGTAGCGCACAGCACCGTCACCAAGACCCCTGCTTGCGAAAGTCTTCCACAACAAGCATTTGTTCTTGCCGCCGTACAGGTCCTGGTCAGCCTGGATGATAGCATCGCGAGCAGATGGAAAAGTGGGGCTGCAAGGTTGGAGAGCAAGGCCTTTGACGAGGAGGTTGAGGAATACGACGTTTCCACTTGTACCAGAGGCATCGGTAAGGGCGTTCTTCGATGTTCCCCAGGCGTCGACGAGCGCCGCGAGAACGTTGTGGAGAATGTTGGCCCTGGGATGGAGGACGGTTAGCGAGCGTAATTGGAGCTGACGGCTATGAAGAACTTACCAGACCTACGGTAGAGAAAAAAACCGAGAAGGAGAAGCCCAAAAATGAGAATTGAGTGTCCAGTGTGGGCTTCTAAAAAGATTCGTCATACCTCTCCGATATCTGGATGGAAAGCACATCAGAACTTTGCAGAACTATACGAAAAGAGCAATTCTTACTATGTTCCTCGTTTTGCCAAGCGGCCGTCGAGTATTTCTTGTCGTTGACAGAGGTGGATGTCGAATAAGGTTTTGAACGAATTCCCCCAGGCTCGTCGGACACCCATTCACCCGTGACGAAGTCAACGATGGCATCATTGTCAGATTGTGCAAACCAGCTAGGCTAATTGTCAACAAACTACAGCAAAGCAGTAGTAGTGCATACTCAGCGACGGCGTCAGACCATCCTTCGCCCAAACCTTTCGCCTCAAGGGTCTGCAAACACCGAGTAGTACCGCCCCCGGTCATTCGATTGGTCAAACCATGCGTGAGTTCGTGAATCAAGATATCGTTTTCCATTGTGCCATCGCGGGCAGGCTACGAATTGTGATTTCAGGATGATCGAGGGTGAGAGTCAGATATTCCGGAACAATCTATCGGGCTTACCGTTGTCGCCGTGAAGACGAACATCAAGCACTCTCCGGGCTGCCCACTGCAGAAGGAGATGATTCTCAGTGAATTTTCAAAATGATAGAAGATGACATACTCGGGAGTGGGAAAAAACCTAGCGTTGTCGGTTTCGGAGGGATCCTGGACACTCAAGTAGATCGGGTCTCCACCCTTACCCTTTCCAAAGCTGTTGTTCTGGTAGTTAAACGCTTCCTCGGTGAAGCCGTAGCGATACAAAACGTCATGATAAGTGTTGGCAACGTAAAAGCCGTTTACACGAGCAGCATCTAGGTTCTCGCTGTCGTCAGGCTCCTTCGCAGGATTGTAGGTGTAGTCGAAGACGAGTCCCAGTAATCGGCCATTTGCGCCGGAAGTGGATTTTAGGTCACCTTTGTAGGAGATGACATTGTTGCCTCTAGTATGAAACATTCATGAAAGGCACATCGAAGGATAAGCAGGATTGTCGCACTCGGTCCTATTCCCAGAAAGCCATCCATTGGGGGAAACCTCTTTATCTTCGGGGTTAAGGATGTACTGGAGTCCTTCTGTGATGTCCTGCCTCCAGGCGGGGAGAGCCCGATACTGTTCGTGGTCGTTGAGGCTTAGTAAATTCTGTGCCTGTGGATGAACATCCCAAATGTGCTCACGGAAGCTTTGGTAACGAAATCGCTAACTGAGAGAAGTTCTCCTGTATGGGCATCGACGTAAGCCTCATACCAGCTTTTCATCCCGTTCCGAACTTGAAAGACGTGTACGAGGGCGACAGACCCGTCTTCAAGCGCGAGGTACTCAAGAGTGGGCTCGATTTCGTTCTTCTTTCCTTGAAGCTTTTCCTCGATCTTCGGTATGACGGTGTTGACATCGACGGTGGGAGTAGAATCCGCGATCTTGTCTGAGGATTCAAGAACAATTCATCAGCCCCTTGGGGAACTCCGCTGGACAAAACGCTGACATACCTGTGGGAACGAACGATGAACCAAAGGCGACGACCTTGTTGTCCTTGAATGCGGCGTTTGCCACGGCGTTAATGAAGGGGATTCCGTTCTGATTCCAACGCGAAAGTCAACTCCAAAAGGCAAAGTAAGCTCTGAGAAAACGAAGACAAACATGGGATTGCTTGGCGTATCCAAACGTTATGCCATCATTGGAGGTGTAGCCGGACTTGAAAGCAATGTTCTTGGAATCTGTCTTCAACTGCGACGAGACAAAGGAGACAGTTTGTTCCACGATGCCGAGGCCAACAAACGAGGGTGAGAGGTCGACACCTTGCCCAAAGGTCTAGCACAACTCGTGAGCTCTAAGTCAAATGATATCGGTGGTCCTACACGGACCTGGTAGCTGGGGCTAGGGTGAAATGACTCGAGCTTCAAACCGTTATCGAGGCTTCGTACACGGTGAGTGGAGTGCTTGGAGCTGCCGGGCCAAGGTGTAGCACTGCCGTATGTCGCACACAGAACAGCAAGGAGAACAGAGGAGAAGAACTTGTTGAACGCGACCATTCTTGGACCTCTGTTGATGTTAAGCGGAGGAGATGGGAGGGCAGTTAGGGCAATGAAGTCCTGGGAAATGTGGGGAGAATCTGCTCGCCTTTTAACCAAGCTTTCCACTCCGTCTCATGCAAAAATTTCACACAATCATTCATTATCTTCGTGGGCTCGAAGGGATGGACAGTCCATTCGCCTTGCATCCGAAATTTCGCGCCACTATTTGCTTCGCGAGAAAACCATGCTGGCGAGAAGTCGGGGGGTGGGACTAGAAGTCCAACTCTTAGTCCTAAAAACGCGAATCTATTGTACAATGCATGAGCCATCGTATTCCGGGCTAATGCCCAAATTCATTATGGCATCAAACACTATCTCCCATATTCAGTTTAATAGCCGTGTAGCGACAGGTTACGACCGTTAATGATCAATGCTCCATAATACAAGCATGACAAGAGTCCGAACGAAGCGTACCAGTCCGCTTCGGCCCACTCCTCTTCGGATGCACGGTAAATGGACCGAGTGTCTCTTGAAAGAAAGATTGTTGGAGCCTTCTGACACGCTTGAACACTTGAAGAGAGCTTCTAAACCGTGATGTCGGTCCACCTTCCGAAGGCTAATAGATATGTTGTTGGTTTGATCGGGTCGAACTGGATGGACCAACATTCGTCCAATCATCTCGCGTCCTTTCAATGAGGCCAGTCATAGTGAATACATCCCTTGGGAAAAGTTGTAGCATCTTCTACACTTCAGATCGCCGAGTTGACTTTGAGGTCGATAACGAGCTATAAATTAGAGCATTGGCAACGTACTTAGGATATTGAATTTTGCAATGATGGACTAGAAGACCATCAGTTCGAAAAAAGGGTGCTCAGAGACATCATGCCAAGCCTTGAGACCGCCCTTCACGTGAACAACAAGGGTTTCTTGAGACTTCCCTCACCTAAAGTGGACCTCAAGATACGCCATTCGACTTCTTGCAGCCCTGTAAACTCGGCCACCAGTGTTCCTTCGCGGACGCTAGACATACCCATTCAAGTTCCTTCGGCTCGAGCGATAACCAGGCATGCGAAGACCCAATAAAAGATAGAATTGCGGTCGAGCTCTAAGCAAATGGAGCGAACTTGTATCGGTGTTGAGTCTGTCGACACACGCGAGGTGACAGTGGTGGTAGAACAACAAGTTGAAGTTTGAACAACAATCGCCGACTGGCTAGGCTATCGGACTGCTTCGGACTGAGTGCTCCAATAACCGATAGAACTCTAGGTGACCCAAATAATAATCAGTATGGCAAAGATGACCGTACATCATAGACATACTTACTAGTAATCATGTTGGAATTCACCGCGAAAGTAGTACTACTTGTTTCCGTCTTTCCAATGATCACACCCAACTTTTCCTTGACGTTGCCTCTAACTCCCTAGTCTCATTCTGTCGAGGTCCGAGGTCGTGTCCTTCAATATAAGGAGTCGAAGAGCTGCTTTTGTTGAATCAGAAGTTTGTGTTGATCGGTCGTAGCTCCTGGTCACTAGATTTGAGCCTGTGAAATTTTAGGGTTTCCAGTAATGACGATGGAGATACAATTTCAGATTTCTCGTCGTGGAAAGAAGATACCTCTCTTCAACGGCTCATAGTCCGTTCGTAAAAAAATGGCCTCGATTGCCCTTTGTCGGTGACGGCGGTTGATGATTGAGGCAAACGCCTATTTGGCGCTGATGACATTGGACAGTCACGACATGTGACACGTGACATGTCACTCTTGTTCCCACACCACCACCTCTGGGCTGTGGACGCTCATCTGCTCTCGATTAGAAGTCTCAACCTACTTGGTGAACCGATCAGGCGAATTCTATACAATGATATGTTGCCGAAAGCCTGTCGAAAACAGCCTAGAAGTCACGTCGAATTGACTCAAACTCCGTGAACGTTGAACGTTGAACTGGCACTGGCCGCCAGTGCAAGTTCGATTCGACTCGCACTCTATCTATGCCAGGTACCAAAACGAAACACAACGCTCATAGCCCACTCCTCAAGGTCTTACTGAGACCGGAACCAGCGGCACTCAACATACATTGCTACCACTACATACGTCTCGGTTTAGCTCACACAACATTGTCCTGACAGTCCTTGGGGACGTCGAAAGAGTCGCGGTAGTCCTTAGCATCGACACCAAGACCCCTGCTTGCGAAGGTCCTCCACAACAAGCATTTGTTCTCACCGCCGTACAGGTTCTGGTCAGCCTGGATGATAGCATCGCGAGCAGCTGGAAAGATGGGGTTGCAAGGTTGGAGAGCAAGGCCTTTGACGAGGAGGTTGAGGAATACGACGTTTCCGCTTGTACCAGAGGCATTGGTAAGGGCGTTCTTCGATGTTCCCCTGGCGTCGACGAGCGCCGCAAGAACGTTGTGAAGAATGTTGGCCCTGGGATGGAGGGTTAGCGAGCGTAATCGGAACTGGCAGATATGACAAACTCACCAGACCTACGAAAGGGGGAAAGACCGAGAAGGAAAATACCCAAAAATGAGAATTGAGTGTCCAGTGTGGGCTTCTGAAAAGATTCGTCATACCTCTCCGATATCTGAATGGAAAGTAAATAAGAACCTTGCAGAACTATACGAAAAGAGCAACCCTTACAATGTTCCTCGTCTAACGAACCAATCGTCGAGTATGTCTTGTCGTTGACAGCGGTGGACGTCGAATAAGGTTTTGAACGACCTCCCGCAGGCTTGTTGAGCACCCAGTTACCTGTGGTGAAGTCGACGATGGAATCATTGTCAGATTGCGCGAACCAGCTAGTCTAAGTGTCAGCGAGCTACAGCAAAGCGGTGATAGTGCATACTCAGCAACGGCGTCAGACCATCCTTCGCCCAAACCTTTCGCCTCAAGGGCCTGCAAGCACCGAGCAGTACCGCCTCCGGTCATTCGATTGGTCAAACCATGCGTGAGTTCGTGAATCAAGATATCGTTTTCCATTGTGCCATCGCGGGCGGGCTACGATTTGTGATTTCAGTATCATCGAGGGTGAGAGTCAGATACTCCGGAACAATCTATCAGACTTACCGTCGTCTGCGTGAAAATGAACATCAAGCACACTCCGGGCTGCCCACTGCAGATGGAGATGATTCTCAGTGAAGGTTCAAAATGATGGAAGATGACATACTCAGGAGTGTGGAAAAATCTAGCGTTGTTGGTGTCCGAGGCATCCTGAACACTCAAGTGGACTGGGTCTCCACCCTTACCCTTTCCAAAGCTGTTGTTCTGGTAGTTGAATGCTTCTTCGGTAAAGCCGTAGCGATACAAGACGTCATGATAAGTATTGGCGACGTAAAAGCCGTTTACACGAGCAGCATCTAGGTTGTCGCCGTCGGTAGGCTCCTTCGCAGGATTGTAGGTGTAGTCGAAGACAATTCCCAGTCTTTTGCCAGTTGACTTGGAAGTGGAGCCTAGGTTGTCTTTGAAGGAGATGACATTGTTGCCTCTATTATGAAACATTCAGAACAGGCACATTAAAGGATAAGCGGGATTATCATACTCGGTCCTATCCCCAGAAAGCCATCCATTGGGGGAAACTTCTTCATCTTCGGGGTTAAGGATATACTGGAGTCCTTCCGTGATGTCCTGCCTCCAGGCGGGGAGAGCTCGATACTGTTCGTGGTCGTTGAGGCTGAGTAAATTCTGTGCCAGTGAATGAACATCCCAAAATGTACTCACGGAAGCTTCGGCGACGAAGTCTGTAACTGAGAGGAGCTCTCCTGTATGGGCATCGACGTAAGCCTCATACCAGCTTTTCATTCCGTTCCGAACTTGGAAGACGTGTACGAGGGCGGCAGACCCGTCTTGCTGCACGAGGTACTCGAGAGTGGGCTCGATCTCGTTTTTCTTTCCCTCAAGGGCCTCTTCGGCTTTCGGGATAACAGTGTTGACATCGACGGTGGGGATAGAATCCGCAATCTTGTCTGAGGATCATTCAAGTACGAGTTAATCAGCCCCCGGGGTAACTCTGCTACAACACTGACGTACCTGTGGGAACGAACGATGAACCAAAGGCGACCACCTTGTTGTCCTTGAATGCGGCGTTTGCCACGGCGTTAATGAAGGGGATTCCGTTCTGATTCCAACGCGAAAGTCAACTCCAAAAGGCAAAGTAAGCTCTGAGAAAACGAAGACAAACATGAGATTGCTTGGCGTATCCAAACGTTACGCCATCACTGGACGTGTAGCCGGACTTGAAAGCAATTTTCTCGGAATCAATCTTCAACTGCGACGAGACAAAGGAGACAGTTTGTTCCACGATGCCGAGGCCAACAAACGAGGGTGAGAGGTCGACGCCTTGCCCAAAGGTCTGGCGCAACTCGTGAGCTCCAAGTCAAATGATATCGGTGGTCCTACACGAACCTGGTAGCTAGGGCTAGGGTGAAATGACTCGAGCTTCAAACCGTTATCGAGGCTTCGTACACGGCGAGTGGAGTGCTTGGAGCTGGTGGGCCAAGGTGTAGCACTGCCGTATGTTGCGCACAGAACGGCAAGGAGAACAGAGGAGAAGAACTTGTTGAACGCGACCATTCTTGGACCTCTGTTGATGTCAAGCGGAGGAGACGGGAGGGGAGTTAGGGCAATGAAGACCTGGGGATCTGTGGGGAAAACCTGCTCGCCTTTAAACAAGTTCTCCACTCCGTCTCCCGCGAAAATTTTGCCCGATTATTCATCATTTTTGTGTCCTCGATGGGAAGGACAGTCCATGCGGCTTACATCCGAAATTTCACGCCAATCTGTGCTTCGCAAGAGAACCATGCTGGTGCAGAATCAGGAGATGGGACTGGAAGTCCAACTCTGGGTTCTAGAAACACGTAGCTGCCGCACAATCCATGAGCCATCGTATTCGAGACGACGCAAATGCGTAAATCCATTATGGGTTCAAGCCCTATTTCCCAGTCCAATAGCCATGTAAAGGTGACAGGTTACGACTTTTAATGATCAGTGTTTCATGATACAAGCATGATAAGAGTTCGAATGAAACGTACGAGCGCGCTTTGGCTCACTCCTATTCGGATGCATAGTAAACGAACCATATGGCTCTTTTGACATATTCTTGGAGCCTTCTGACACGCTTGAACACCGCTCGACGAGAGCTTCCAAACGGTGATATCGGTCCACCGTCCGAAGAGCTGATAGATGTGGCGTCGATTGATTAATTTGAACTGAATGGAACCACATTCGCCCATTCATCTCGCGTCCTTTCAATGAGGCCGGTCATAGCGGATACATCTCTTGGAAAAAGTTGAAGCATCTTCTAAGCTTCAGATCGCCGAGTTGACTTGAAGTCAATAACGAGATAGATCACACCCAACTCTTCCCTGACGTTGCCTCCAACTGCCTCGTCTTATTCTACCCAGGTCCGAGGTCGTGTCCTTCAATTTTAGGCGTCGAAGAGCTGTTGAATCAGAAGTTCGTGTTGATCAGTCCCAGCTCTTGGTCACTGGATTTAGGCCTGTGAAGTTTTAGGGTTTTCAGTAATGATGTTGAAGATACAACTTCAGATGTCTCGTCGTGGAAAAAATGATACCTCTCCGTGACAGCTTAGAGTCCGTTCGCAAAAAAAAGGCTTTGATTGCCCTTTGTCGGTGATGGTGGTTGAAGGCAAGACTGTTTGGCGCTAGTGATATTTGAAAGTCACGACATATGACATGTGACAAGTCAATCTCGTTCCCATACCACCACCTCTGGGCTGGTGAACGTTCATCTACTCTCGATTAGAGGTCTCAACCTACTTGGTGACCCAATCAGGCCAGTTTTATACAACGATAGGCTGCCGACAGCCTGTCGAAAATAGCCCAGAAGTCCAGTCGAATTGATTCGACCTCCGGCGTGAACATTGAACTGGCACTGCAAGTTCGATTTATCATTTGATTTGCACTCTATCTATGCCAGGCACCGAAATAAAACAAAACGCTTATAGCCCACTCCTCAAGGTCTCACCGGGACCGGGACCAGCAGCACCCAACATCCGATTATCCGGGCTTTTCTCTCGTGCTATCCGACAATGAACGGCGGTTCTTCACCTTCGCACAGATTTGAAGGTCCAAAATTGTGTTGCCTCACTCCCGCAGAACAATAGACTCAGGTACAGCCGGCGAGATCATACACGCCTCAGATGGTCTAATTGGCAGCAGGCAACTCGAGCGCAATCTACAAGGAACATCCGTGCTCTCGAACATCGTTGACATCCGATATTCAACCCCAGGTGTTGGTTCCAGGTTATCGCGCGCAAACTGAGTATGAGGAATATGTCCTACGTCCTACGTCCACGGCTCTTGGGTAAAGTAATCTGCTTCGAGTACTCGTTCTTTTTGGAAGTAATGTTACTGGGACTCCATCCTCAACAGGCTCAAAACTTCTTATTTAGAAAAACCTCATTTCAGGAAGTTCGGCGAGTACGGAGGCCAAATACCATTATAAACACACCAATCAACCAATTCTCGCTCGAATGAACTACTAATAGTACACACCAGTGCAGAGTCGAGTATTGTGTCAATCAAATGTAGTTTTGATGACTTGTGATCCCTCTACTCAAGCCTCTATTCAAACCTCTTCACGCCTTGTGGTCGCTGCCAGTTCCTCTTCCGCTTTTAAATGATACTGTTCGACCTTCTAGGCTGGTTCTTCTGGTAACAACCTACGGTAGCTCACTTTCGGGATGGCGTATACATATCGAAATACTCTGCGTCGTCCTGGCGTACCTCTCGAGAGCGTATAAAAGCACGGAAAATGTAGACACTAAAGCTCCAGGCCAACATGATTTTCCATCGGTCTCTCATCACTGCTTCCGTGCTAGGCGTCGCACTGGTCGCTCTTGCCGCACCGTTCCAATGTACAGTTGGGGAACGCGTTACGTGCACTGCGATTGTAGTTCCGTCGGACCCGCTTCCGATTGCGAGCTTTAATCTTGACATCGAGGTCAACTATGGTGAGGGGCTCCTCTTTACTCTCACCCAGTGGTGCAGTTAGAGGCTTATGACTACCTCATATATATAGCTTTCACGCAACAGCTCGTTCGTGATAGTCCTGGCCAGGAGGTTCAGGTAACCTCTCTCTCTCAATCTGGAGCTTATGCCAATCCGTGACCCATGTGTTGTGTTAGGCTTCCTTTCAACAAGTATGGCCTGGTAACGGACCCTCTTACCTCATCGGAGGGTTAGTCTCGACGAGCGGACGCACTGGAGAAGCGCTGGGAGATTTAGTTTATACGTGGCGTGGGAAGGATATTCCTGGGGACCTTGTGCCGTTTTGGCATGTGAATAGTTCGTCGTGTAGTCGGCCTGATTTTGCGAGGAAGAAGAAGAGAGGAGTGGAGGAGGAGTTGATATAGTTGATGGTAGCAGATGTATTCTATCGGCTTGACAGGAGGGATGGATGCCATTCTGGAAGACTGGATCGAAGAACTCCCGTGTATACTGAAAAAATACCGGTTACGGTCGCTGGCTTTCCGAATTGGAGGCAACGGGCTGATGATTGTGTTTACAACGCCGTTGGTTGATGGACCCATAAGGACCCCCGCCGAGTGGCAGTTCAATTGCGGCATTCGCTCTGTCTGATTATTTCGCGAAGGACAACAATTGTCTACCTCACCATTCGTGCGAGTCAATTGATTTGGAATTCGAGAGGCATCAGTCGGGATACACCATACTACGAAAACCCAAGTAACCGTAACCGTCACTCTCCTCCCACTCCCGGCCCCAGAGAAACCTTGCATTCTTTTTCTTCGATCACTCGCTAGGCAAACTACACGCCGAATCATTAACATGCCAAGACGGCACAAGGTCCCCCGGGACGTCTATTCCACGCCATGCAGTAATCAAATCCCCAAGCTCCTCTCCCGTGCGGTTGCTGGTGGATACTGCCCCTCCAACGACGTAGGTAGGGCCGGGATTAGGAAAACCGGGTAACAGGTCAAAGAAGGAAGCCTAGATGGTAATGCAATTAGTAGGTCATGAATTAAGAACAAACGACACGGTGCATAAACTCACTTGAACTTCTTGACCGGGGCTGTCGCGGATGAGTTGTTGGGTGAAGGCTAAGTAATAGGTCTGCTATGAGTACCGAGCGGCGAACCCTCATCTCGAAAGAAGCGAGGGAAAGAACGTTTACCGTAATTGACCTCTATGTCAAAGCTGAAGCTACTGATTGGAAGAGGACCCGACGCGATGACTTGGAGGGCGCAGGATGTGCGTTCCCCGACCGTCGAGCTGCTTTGGGATGGGGCAGCGGCGACTAGTGCGAAGCTGGTGATGATAGACCAATGGAAGAGCATGTTTTGAGTCGAGAGCTTTTTGATTCTACCGTTTTGTTTATGGCATTTTATAGGCATACGGGAAATGCCTTACTTACATACGAGCCCCAGGTCTCATAGAGCGAGCTCTGGGGTATTTTTAGATCTACATATGGACCTTCCCGAAAGTGAAGCCATCTCACGTATTCACCAGCGGGACAGGCACTAAGTATGGAAGATAGGATATGTATAGTCAAATTCAGAAAACCACAAGGGCTAAATGGAGGTTTGAGTAGGCTGTAAAGAGATCACGAAGCACGGTACTCGACTCTCCACAGGCGATTCATAAAGTGTTAGTAAGTGTATCACTGTTTCCCAGACGGTACCAGTCCTCCGCATTTCCTGATAGGAGGGCTCTGAGGCTATCGGGGAGAATCGAGACAAAGGTCCCGATCGACTGAATTACAACGTTGCTCGTGAGTCGTGAGCGTAGTGCGTAGTACATACACGCGATAGGAATCAGCACTTGAGGCCGAAAGGTTGAATGTTGACATATGGGTGTTCGATATTCGAGGGTAAACATGTTTCCTGTATACATAGACTGCTTGTATGTTGCCTGCCGCATCGACGAGAATACCTGGGACGTAGACACTAAGCCGTTAATTACACCTATGCCTCATCGACGTCACTCGTCCGAGTTGATGATCTGGCATCCGAGAGGCTGCTTATAGGCTCTATAATTCGTCCCAAGTCCCCACAAGGTGTCTAAATACATTTCCTGGTCCTCAGTCATTACTACCGCCATACAGGTAGACTCGATTCAGAGTCCGATCGCGAACGCGAACGCTGAAGCTGCTTGCGCGAACTTGAAACCGTAGGAGCCGACAAATCTCGGGTAAGAGTGACTTTTCTTCGTACAGGATCTCGAGAGGTGTCGCTATCTTGAGTGAAGGTGTAGAGGATCTCGTTGAGGAACCTTTGAGAGGGGAAACTCTCTGATTCTGCTTCGGGGGAGGCTCGCCATGGGGAGGAAGAGAAACCGATGAGTCCAAAGCCGTCTAGAGGGGTTCCGTCTTTACGTGTCAGACCGGATAGTCCTAGCCCGATGCTTGTTGGCGTGAGAGGTCCGGTAATCGAGCTGCAGGTCGAGTGATAAATAGATTCTGAGGAAGGTGTAGGGAAGAACGAATAGGAATCTGAGAAGGTTTCATCGGGAGTGGACATATCAGAGAGAGACGTTGAGTTTGAGGCTGGGAAGAGTGGGGTGTACTGGAGGTACGGCGTAGGTGGCATTTCCAGGTAAAAGTCTTGCTCAATGGGTTGCTCTTCTAATATTTTTGGTACATGAAGAGTGATTTGAGTGTCTGCTGCAGTCTATAAATGCGAGATGAGCGGCCAGACAATGGATAGCTGGGATATTGACGCACCTTCATATCTCTCGTTACAGCTTCATCGTTTCTACTCGCCCTTTTAAATACCATCTTTGACGTTAAGGAGTCCCATCTCCAGTATCTGCCGTTGGATCGTTCCAGCCTGTTCCGCGTACACGTCTCTTCACCCTCTATAGAATTGTCTTGAGGATCTCGATTTCTGGGCAAAGGCGATGTAGAGTGTGAGGGATCGAAGACAAAATTTGAGGTAGACATGATCAATTTGCGGTAGTATGGCTTGTAAAGAGAAAGTCTTTGAGCTTGAGCGTAGAATGCTGGTCGTGGTCGATTGCTGACCTTGATTCGTTTCCCACGCCCTCACCGACGCCAGAGCGCGATCGAATCACATGATGAGGGTCGGGGGGGTAGGCCCGGGTTAGGGTTGGCGTGGCCAACGTGTCATCGACGCCCACAAATTTCGAGGACACATATTCCCTTTTCCTTCCACCCACACCATCATCCATGAAATTAAAAGAGATCCACAGGACCTCTACATTCGCGTGGTCTCCTTATACCTCCTTACCTTTAATCGCGACTGGAACTGTTGCAGGCGCTCTAGACGAGTCGTTCAGCAACGAGAGTCAACTCGAGATATGGGGACCGGACTTTTTGGACAAGAATGAGTTCGATTTGGGAGGTCAAGGTCATAGTGGACCTAAGGGTGTTGTAAAAGATTCATCGAGGTATGTGAAGTGTTATAATTATACGATGATTGCATGTTAGTTAAGAATACTTGTAGGTTTAATCGCTTGACCTGGGGTTACGTCGAACCCAGTAAACCGCGCGGTGTGATTGCTGCTGGTATGGAGAATGGCGAGCTCGCGTTGTGGGATCCATCCAAAATTCTGGCGGGTGAAAGGTGCGTATATCAGAATTCATAGTGTCAAATTCGCACTGATTCACATTCGTTCTAGCGCAACCGATTCGGTTATCCTCAGAAACACGCAGCACACAGGTCCTGTTCGCGCTCTTGACTTTAACCCGATCCAAACGAGTTTACTCTCGTCCGGTGGTGTTGGTGGAGAGGTGCGTCAAGGAGGCCTTGTCTCTTACAATGGGTGCTGATTCTATCGTAGGTTTACATCTGGGATCTGAAAGACCCTAGCAAGCCATATACCCCAACTCCCGGTTCTCGCTCAACCAAACTCGACGAAATCACCTCCGTAGCGTGGAATCAACAGGTGCAATATGTTCTCGCTGGCGCCAGTAGCACTGGATATACTATCGTCTGGGATTTGCGAGGAAAGCGAGAAGTGGTCGCGTTGGCCTACGGTGGAGGCGCTGGAACGCTGGCTGGTCAGATGAGCGTTGCAGGAAATGGTATGGCAGCTGGAGGAAGGCGGGGAATGAGCGCCATTGCATGGCATCCAGATAACGTGCGTCTACACGCCTTTTCTACTTTTGAGTATGTTTTGACTCTTTGATAGGCTACACGGCTCGTAACTGCTTCGGAAGACGACTCGTCACCTATCATCATGGTTTGGGACCTTCGTAACGCTCGTGCCCCGGAGAAGGTAGGCTTGGAACAATTCTTTTTGATGTTCAGGAGCTCATCGTTCTGCTTTCAGATCCTTACAGGCCACGAAAAAGGTGTCCTATCCCTCTCCTGGTGTAAACAGGACGCCGACCTCCTTCTCTCCTGCGGAAAGGACAACCGAGCTCTCTGCTGGAACCCCCAAACGTCCGAAATCATAGGTGAACTCCCATCTGCCGACAACTGGGCTTTCCAAGTCGAATGGTGCCCACGCAACCCCGATCTCCTCGCTACAGCCTTCTTCGATGGCACCATCGGCATCCATTCGATTCAATCTACCAACGAATCCGCACCCGCTGCTTCTTCTGCACCTACGCAACCTCAAGCTGACGGTTCGGACATTTTCGATGCACCTGGATTCACTCGGTCTTCCGCTGGTGGGACGCTTTCGCTTAAGCAACCTCCCAAATGGCTTCGTCGTCCCTCTGCTGCGTCCTTTGGATTCGGAGGCAAGCTCGTTAGTGTGTATAACCTCCCTTCGGCACAGGGAAAGAACCAGAGCAGCGTCGTGCATATTAGGAAGGTGGTCACTGAGAACGATCTCGTTGAACGTGCCAAGAAGCTGCAAGCTGCGATTGATGGGGATGTTGAGGCGCTTAAGGAGTTTGCGAAGGATAAGAGTGGGAATAGTGGAGATGAGGGGTGGAAGGCTTTGTTGAGTCTTTATCAGGCTGATTCGAGGGATGAGTTGGTTAGTTTGCTTGGGTTTTCGAAGGCGGAGGTTGCTACGAGGGTTGCGGAGGCTGTGGAGAAGTTGAAGAAGAGGGTCGAGGAGAGTACTGTTACGACTGAGACGCAGGGGGAGCAGGATCTTGCGGATATGAGGCCTCCTGTTGTGTCGTTTGCGGAGCCTGAGCTTGAAACAGGAGGAGAGGGCGAACAGGAGCAGGAACAGGAACAGGATGAGGAGGAGGGTGATGCTGAGGCGACGCCTGAACCGGATTCGGTGGCTTTGGAGAAGACCCCTTCGGAGACTAGTTTGGGGGCTACCTCCAATGCGACTAGTACGGCTACTCATCTCGCAGAGACCGAGTCTAACACTACTGTTCCCTCGCTCTTTGGAGACGACAACGCACCGGGACAGGCCGAGGCTCACGATGACTTTTTCAACAACATCGCTTCGGTTGATGAGAGTGCTCCTGCACGAGTTCTCGTTCCTCACCATAGCTATGGTCTAGACTCGTCTGTTGCCGCGACGATTGGGTCTCGACCTTCGTCTGCCGCTTCGGAAACCTTGAAGAGCAACACCTTCAGGATTTACCCCTCCGACGAATCCGAGACGGAACGTCTGGTCACTAAAGCCCTCGTTCTCGGCGACTTCAACTCTGCCGTCGAGCTCTGCCTCTCGTCAGATCGTTTCGCCGATGCCCTTCTCCTCGCCGTTCGTGGTGGACCGGAGCTCTTGCAGAAGACCCAACAAGCGTACTTTGAAAGGCAGACGATCTCATCTCCTTACCTCCGGCTGTTCCAGAGCATCGTTACGAACGACCTTGCGGATATCGTTCAAAACGCCGACCTCGCAGAGTGGCAAGAAATTTTCGTCGTCCTGTGTACGTTCGCTTCCAAGGAGGAGTTTGGTAGTCTCGCGGAACAGCTGGGGAGGAGACTCGAGTTCCAGTATACGATTGCACGTGGATCTGAGGGTGCTCAGACTGAGCAACAGACGAAGGATTGGAGCGAGTATAGGAAGAACGCTACTTTGACGTACCTCGCTGCTGCGAGGTTGGAGAGGCTGGTTAATATTTGGGCTGAGGAGATGACGGAGGAGGAAGGGAAGCTTTTGGAGAGGGGGGAGGTGGAGTCGCAGTATGCTGCTCATGCGCATGCGTTGCAGACGTTTGTTGAGAAGGTTACTGTGTTCCGGTCGGCGACGAAGTATGTGGATGGGGATCTGGGGTTGGCGGGGGTGAAAGCGTATAAGCTGGGGGCGTTGTATGATCGCTACTTTGAGTATGCGAGTGCGTTGGCGAGTCAAGGGTTGGTGAAGGAGGCGGTCAGTTTCCTCAAGTTGACGCCGGAGGATTATAAGGGATCTGGGAGTGGTGGGGAGGATTTGAGTGTGGAGAAGGAGAGAGTTTTGGTGGTTACTGGGACCAAGGCTGGTGCGAGGACTGCTGCGGCCGCTCCGGCTGCTGCACCGGTTGCGAGCACGTCGCGTGTTCCGTATCAGGGATATAGTCAACCTCAGGCTCCTGTACAGGCGCAAACTGGGCCGTATGCCAACTTCAGTGGTGGTGTTACGACTGGAGCTGGTCTGTTTACTCCGGCTGGGCCTACCGTGTCTGATGGTGGCTACGCTCCTGCTAATACGGGTGGTTACGCTCCTCCTGCTAACACCGGTGGGTATGCTCCTCCTGCCAATGCTGCTTCGGGTCCATATGCTCCTCCTCAATCCACGACCGCTCAGCCGCCTCCAGCACCCGTCTCTTCAGTATATGCTCCTCCCTCGACGACGACGTCGAACCCTTACAGCAACAACTCGTTTGCCGCTCCCAACAACCTCGCGCAGCCACCTCATCTCCGTCAGCAGCAGCAGCAGCCTGGGCAACCTTTGCAGCCTCCTCCTCGAGCAGTCGGTGCGAGCCTCCCTCCTCCTCCGATCAAGCGCGACAATGGAGGATGGAATGATGCTCCCGTCGTTGCTTCACGTACGCGTACACCAAACCCCCAGCCCACCGCCGCCAACAAACCTGCTGCGATCATGTCTCCTTTCCCGAACGCTTCAGGGGCATCCTCTCCTTCCACGTCGACTTTCGGTCTTCCTGGACAACCTCAAGGGAACTTGCCTCCTCCACCTCGACCTGGGAGTGTAACCGGTCGTGGACCCCCTGGTCCACCACAAAGAGGTCCATCGACAGGGATGTTCTCCCCACCACCACCGAGACCTGCTTCCGGTGCGGGACAACTTCCACCCGGGCCTCCACCGCCTGGAAGAATGGTTTCGCCAGGTGGAATGCAACAACCGCCACCACCTCAACAACAGCAGCAACCTCCGCCTGGACCGTATGGACCTCCACCTACATCTCGAGGACCTGTACCTGGACAAACACCCCCACCTGGCCCAGGACAATACGCACGACCGCCGCTTCCAGGTCAACCACAACAAGCTCCGCCTCCATCGGGACCGTACGCGAGGCCTCCGAGTGTAGGTATGGGAGGAGGGGCTCCTGGTCCTTATAATGCGCCACCGGCTGGACCTGGAGGACAGATGCAGCCACCTCCTCCTCCTTCGGGACCGTATGCTCCCCCTCCTGGTGCGGGTAACGCCCAGAGACCTCCTCCTGGAGTTGGAGCTGGAGGACCACCACCACCTCCACCTGGTGCGGGAGGTCCACCGCCTGCTTCGAGGGCACCACCGCAAAAGGCGGGGCCGCCGCCGCCCAAGTATCGTATGTCATCTGTTTCTTCTCGCTGTATGTGTGTGTGTTTATTGAGGAATTTGTAGCTCCTGGAGACCGAAGTCATATTCCTGAACATGCGCAACCTGCGTTTGTTGTGATTTCGCAGCAGTTGGAACGGTTGAAGCAGGTCACGCCGGTGAGTACCCCTTTGACGGGGGTATAATTAGAATGTACACACTGACTGACTCGCTCGGCTCGTTAGGCAAACCAAAAACGACAAGTTGAAGATTTGGAACGTCGTATAAACCCGTTATTCGATGCTCTGAACTGTGAAACGCTTTCGAAACCTGTTGTCGATCAGTTGTTGGTTTTGACGAAAGGTATGTTGTTGTTTTTTCTCGTTTCTTTCTTCCTCTTGTTGACCCATACTGTCCTTTTACAGCTATGGAAGCACACGACCGAGCAGCTGCGTTGGCGATACATGTCGATTTGTTGACGAGGGGATCGCAGACGGATGATATTGGGTTGTGGATGTCGGGGATTAAGCAGTTGATTATGCGGTTGTAGGAAGAAATGGATTCGAGTAGTTGTTTTCTTTATTAGTGTTTAGCGTCTAGATTATCGCCCCAATGTTCAAGAGGATTTTTCTTTCTTTTATTCTCTTGTTTTTGAGGTGTAGACGAGTCGTAGATGTAGCTACGGTTAGGGGGGGTGAGGTGAAGCAGCGGTACACGAACGTGGCGATGTATTCAACAGTATTGGCTTCGAGTCTCAGTCTGGCGCTGGCGGCGACAGTGACAGGCAGAGATTGTGATGCCGCGGACAGTACGTTTGCAGCTTCTTTCACTTCCTCCATCATCTCCGCAACCTCATCAGCTCTCTCTCTCTCTCTCACACACACACACACACACTATGGAAGTTGAATCTCGACGCTATTTCACTAGCTTTCACAAGCCGTATTTGCGATTATACGAAAGACAAGAAGGGCGGTTCATGGACAAGCAACGTTATCATTTACGAGTAATACTGGGACTGAAGGACACCTGATATCGAGGTCACCCTGGACGAACCGGAAGACGGGTTTGGGATGACTTTGACGCATATCGGGTTTACCATGTTCTACGATTCTTCAGGTCTTTGGAAGGGTTGTTCGTGGTACTTGTGGATAAGAATGAGGATGAAGGGATTGGTAGGGGAAATTGGACTTGACTGGGCGACATCTTCAGGTGAGATATCGTCCAGTGTGTGTACTCCCGTATATTCCAAAGATGATTTGACAGAGATTCTTGGATCTGAAGTCCACTTATGATCGCCTCGTGGAAGTTTTGGATCAAGTTAACTCACCCCACTATCTTATTGCTAGAACAACTATCTCAGGTCGTGCGAGAGGCAGACGGGTTGCCAAAGATTCAGAAGATAAGGGTGGTAGACCTCCCTCAAGAGCTCATATATCACCTCTTTGCCGTTGCCGAATTACAGGAAGCGAGGTGCTTGGCGTCTACTTGCAAAGCCTCGAAGAGGATTGGCACCTCTCCTTATCTTTACCGGGTGCGCTCATATCCTACTCTTCGCTTAGTCGAACCATGTACTGACCCTCAGATGCTAGACACGTTCTTTGATACTACGATTTGGCGACGACTATCGACCACAGTTGGATCAGGGAGTACCGGAATTTTTGGACAAGATCGCTACAGAGACATCTCAAGCATTCATTTCCCTCACTCAATTCCTCGCCTCACGCCCCGAAATCACTCATCTCATACAGACACTTCGCATGATCGATCGCTGGCAGTCGGAGGGAGGCTCTCTGGTTCCCTCTTTCCTTCCTTATGTCTACGAGAAAGCGTTTTACGACTCGATTCATGTCTCGATCACTCCCTTCTTGTCTTCTTGTCTCAGCTTGACAGACCTCACTATCTGCCGTTTTATCATCTCGGGCGAATGGTTCGGGGCGATATCTCAACTTGCGAACCTCCACACGATTCACTTCTTATATATTTGTATCGAGGATGAATTTGTAGAGCACGACATCCTTTACGGCATTATTCCCTCGTGTCCGCATGTTCTCAACGTCGACTGGACGGAGTTGGGGCAGCTGAAAGGCGACCCTCCATCTCGGGAGTCGACTGGAGATGGTCTTTGGTACACCTTGCTTCTTTTCCCCAATCTCAAAACATTCAACCGTACCACCCGCATGTACAATCAACTCGGCGCTACCTGGCTACCCTCCTCCGATGTTCAACAGATGTGCGATATGTTCTGCAAAAGCCTTCGTAGAATCTGTTTTAGCACTTTTTTTGCACGACGTTCCCGCTTTGACAGAATGGATCACTTCCTCCCGTTTCCGCACGTCTGCTGCTTGTACATTGACGCATCTCAAGCTTCGAACGTATCATCCTGTTCCAGATCATTTAGCTCTCCCTCTACTCGACGCTCTCGGTTCTGCACCTTTGGTAGTTCTCGTGTTGGAAGGACTCCAACAGGGCTCACTGACGCTTCTCGAACGGATCGTGCAACTGTTCCCTGACCTCGTAGGACTTACTCTTACCCGAGAGGATACACGGATGCAGCGAGAACAGCTGACGACGAGGATTACCGCGGCTGTCTGGCCTCACCAATCCGGAGAGTACGCTTCGAGATTCCAGGGCTTCCGCAGGCTGAGATATTTTGGCTGGAACTTTTCCTCCGAGGGGTTCGATTACCGATATAGTCCTGCTACGTTGGAAGTTCTCGAGTCATCGGCGCTAGCTGAGAGAGCCGGCTACGAATCGGAGTTGCAGCGAGGCGAGGAAGATGATTTCCGTGAAGACGACTGGAGTGTTGCAAGGGTGTTTGGGTGTTATTGTCCCAGTCTCGAGGTTGTGATGTTCGAGGGGCAGCCGACGGAGCCGTATTTGATGTCACGGGGGACGAGATATGTCGGTGATGTTATTGCGTACTGCCGTCAGATGGGAAGTGGAAGAGAATGGAATCCTGATAGCGTCTTTCATCAGGGCTGGAAGACTGTAGACTCGAATGAGGATTTGGTTGAAGTTGTTCTCTAGATATGGCTATACTTGTGTACTCTTTGTTTTCGATGAAATTATGATTGCTCAGCTGGACCGTTCTAGGTCGGAGCAGTTTGTGTCTGGAGAGTAAGAGGATATGGTTTAGAGCATACCTCAGGGACGAATACGGGATTTACCATCGAATGCTAATAAGCTCAATGAGGACGACTGGTCCGCGCCAGGGTTCCCAGAACTCCGAATATTCATATACACGTTTATCTGGGAGATCCACGATCCCGAAAATTTCTCCGTCGAAGTTGTACATGGTGGTAGCGGAGGAAGGTGCTTTCGGTGGCGTATTACCGTGGGAACGGGTGGGCCGGACCGATAGCCTAGCCAGTGGTGAGTTGGCGATTGTTGTTCAACTTGTCGTTCTCCCACCACTGTCACTTTTCGATCCAAGCTCGCTTCATGTCTTTGCTAAAAGCTCAACCGCAGTTGTCGGGTCTTCGTATCCTCATCAAGCAACTTGAAAGTTGATCATCGCTCAAGTGGCGTAGGAACTCGCTTAGCGGGTCTGGCGTCCGCAAAGGAGCACTGCTGGCCGAATTTACAGTACCAGGGTTAAATAAAACCATATGGCCTATCTCGGGGCCCATCCTGGTCACTGTGTGAGTGAAGTCTTGATTTGCGCGAAGGGTGTTCTCAAGGATTGGCGTTATCAACTTAACTCTCTTTTTTCTCCGGTAGTTCCTGGTCCATCGAATCGCAAATTTGATATCCTGAATGTGTCGCTAACTCTAGTTCGTTATCAACCTTAAAGTCAACTCAGCGATCTGAAAATCAAACTTCGACCCCGCGCATAAGATGCTTCACCTTCTTCCAAAAGATGTATCCACTATGACAGGCCTCATCGAAAGGACGCGATACGAAATGGGCGAGTGTTGTTCCATCCGATTCAACTTCATCAAACTGACGCCACATTTGTTGGCTCTCCAGACGGCGGACTGACATTACGACATTACAGTGTGAAAGCTCTCGTCAAGTTTTCAAGTGTCAGAAGGCTCCAACAATCTTTCAAGAGACATTCGGTCCATATATTGTGCGTCCGAATAGGAGTGAGCGAAGCGTACCGGGCTTCGTTCGGAGTCTTGTCATGCAAGTTGTTTTATGGAACATTGATCATTCACAGTCGTAACCTGTCACCTTTACACGGCTACTAAACTGAATATGGGAAATAGACTTGGATCCCATAATGACTTTACGCATTCGCGTCGTCCCGAATACGATGGCTCGTGCGTTGTGCGATAGATTCGCGTTTTTAGGACCCGGAGTTGGACTTCCGGTCTCATCCCCAATGTTTTACCAGCATGGTTTTCTCGCGAAGCCAAGAGTGGCGTGAAATTTCGGATGCAAGGCGAATGGACTGTCCATCCCGTCGAGGTCATGAAAATCATGAATGATGAGGCAAGATTTTTGCGGCAGACGGAGTGGAAAACTTGGTTAAAAGGCGAGCAGATTTCCCCCACAGTTCCCCAGGACTTCATTGCCCTAACTGCCCTCCCGTCTCCTCCGCTTGACATCAACAGAGGTTCAAGAATGGTCGCGTTCAACAAGTTCTTCTCCTCTGTTCTCCTTGCTGTTCTGTGCGCGACATACGGCAGTGCTACACCTTGGCCCACCAGCTCCAAGCACTCTACTCATCGTGTGCGGAGCCTCGATAACGGTTTGAAGGTCCAGTCGTTCCACCCTAGCCCCAGCTACCAGGTTCGTGTAGGACCACCGATGTGATTTGACTTAGAGCTCACGAGTTGCGCCAGACCTTTGGGCAAGGCGTCGACCTCTCACCCTCGTTTGTTGGCCTCGGCATCGTGGAACAAACTGTCTCCTTTGTCTCGTCGCAGTTGAAGATTGATTCCGAGAAAATTGCTTTCAAGTCCGGCTACACGTCCAATGATGGCGTAACATTCGGATACGCCAAGCAATCTCATGTTTGTCTTCGAACTCTCAGAACTTACTTTGCCTTTTGGAGTTGACTTTCGCGTTGGAATCAGAACGGAATTCCCTTCGTTAACGCCGTGGCAAACACCGCATTCAAGGACAACAAGGTGGTCGCCTTTGGTTCATCGTTTGTTCCCACAAGTATGTCAGCGTTTTGTCCAGCGGAGCTCCCCCAGGGGCTGATGAATTGTTCTTGAATTCTCAGACAAGATCGCGGATTCTACTCCCACCGTCGATGTCAACACCGTCATACCGAGAGTCGAGGAAAAGCTTCAAGGAAAGAAGAACGAAATCGAGCCCACTCTTGAGTACCTCGCGCTCGAAGACGGGTCTGCCGCCCTCGTACATGTCTTCCAAGTTCGGAACGGAATGAAAAGCTGGTATGAGGCTTACGCCGATGCCCATACAGGAGAGCTCCTCTCGGTTACAGACTTCGTTGCTGAAGCTTCCGTGAGTACACTGTGGGCTGTCCATTCAAAGGCACAGAATTTACTCAGTCTCAACGACCACGAACAGTACCGGGCTCTCCCCGCCTGGAGGCAGGACATAAGGGAAGGACTCCAGTACATCCTTAACCCCGAAGATAAAGAGGTTTCCCCCAATGGATGGCTTTCTGGGGATAGGACCGAGTATGACAATCCCGCTTATTCTTCGATGTGCCTTTTCTGAAGTTTCATAATAGAGGCAACAATGTCATCTCCTTCAAAGGCGACCCAGACTCCACAGACTCCACTTCCCGCGCCAATGGCAAACAACTAGGACTTGTCTTCGACTACACCTACGAACCTGCGAAGGAGCCTACCGACAGCGGGAACCTAAATGCTACTCGTGTAAACGGCTTTTACGTCGCCAATGCTTATCATGACGTTTTGTATCGCTACGGCTTCACCGAAGAAGCGTTCAACTTCCAAAACGACAGCTTTGGAAAGGGTAAGGGTGAAGATCCGGTCCTCCTGAGTGTCCAGGATGCCTCCGGCACCAACAACGCCAAATTTTTCACCGCTCCCGAGTACGTCATCTTCTATCATTATGAAGCTTCATCTAAAATCGTCTCCTTCTGCAGTGGGCAGCCCGGAGTGTGCTTGATGTTCATTTTCACGCAAACAACGGTAAGTCCGATAGATTGTTCCGGAAAACATGACTCAAACCGTCGATCATACTTAACTCACAAATCGTAGCCTGCCCGCGATGGCGTAATGCAAAACGATATCTTGATTCACGAGCTCACCCATGGTTTGACCAATCGAATGACCGGAGGCGGTACTGCTCGGTGCTTGCAGACCCTTGAGGCGAAAGGTTTGGGCGAAGGATGGTCTGACGCCCTCGCTGAGTATGGGATGCACTACCATCTCTCTGCTGTAGCTCGCTGACGATTAGACTAGCTGGTTCGCACAATCTGATAACGAGTCCATCGTTGACTTCACCACAGGTAATTGGGTGCTCAACAACGCTGGGGGAGCTCGTTCAAAACCTTATTCGACATCCACCACTGTCAACGACAAGAAATACTCGACAGCTGGTTTCCAAAACGAGGAACATAGTAAGAATTGCTCTTTTTGTATAGTTCTGCAAGGTTCTTATTTACTTTCCATTCAGATATCGGAGAGGTATGACGAATCTTTCCAGAGGATCACACTGGACACTCAATTCTCATTTTTGGGTTTTCTCCTTCTCGGTTTTTTACCCTTTCGTAGGTCTGGTAAGTTCGTCATATCCGCCAGCTCCAATTACGCTCGCTAACCGTCCTCCATCCCAGGGCCAACATTCTTCACAACGTTCTCGCGGCGCTCGTCGACGCCTGGGGAACATCGAAGAACGCCCTTACCAATGCCTCTGGTACAAGTGGAAACGTCGTATTCCTCAACCTCCTCGTCAAAGGTCTTGCTCTTCAACCTTGCAACCCCACTTTTCCAGCTGCTCGCGATGCTATCATCCAGGCTGACCAGAACCTGTACGGCGGTAAGAACAAATGCTTGTTGTGGAAGACTTTCGCAAGCAGGGGTCTTGGTGACGGTGCTGTGAACTACCGCGACTCTTTCGCCGTCCCTAAGGAATGTCAGGAAGACGTTGTGTGAGCTAAACCGAGACGTATATAGTGGTAGCAATGTACTCATATCCCCTATACCCCCATTCCTTATATTCCGACATCTCACACTCTTTTTGTCTCACGAATGCCCGTGTCACGATCTGGGCTCCGATTATCTAGTCGCTCTCTTGAATGCGCTCGCTACTTGTCTCCTTTAATACCAAACTAACACTCGTTGTGAATACTGTATTTCGAACTACATTTGTTATCCAAACTCTGGAGTACTTCATATGATACTCGCTCTCATTTCTCGGCTCAAATTTCCCTGTGTTACTGCAATTGGATACACACATCTTCATTCTGACTCGCAGACACTAATCATAGAGCTGGTGTTCAGATTCCCGCTACTGTAAGTAGTGGGTTTAGTGAAACGGAGCGAAAACACAAAAAGGCGCAGCTTTTCAGGTCATGTGCCGGTCCCGTGACACTCC
>JANHQD010002041.1:0-26379 GCA_024721195.1 Marasmius sp. AFHP31
TCCAACCGGAGGACTATGTATCGGCAATGCACATTCCAGTCGTCCACCTCCTCGAGACTCTGACTTCTTCGGAAAGTGGAACTGACACGACTCTCGCACCGGCGCTGAAACCACTTTCAGTTCGACTCAGTCCCCCGCGGGTGTCCGCTCGTGCTTTGACTACAGTGGAGGCCCTTCTTGCGATGGTTTCTTCCAGATGTGGCCCGGAGCGGGGCTTGGACAATGACAGACCATCGAACCTCAGCGAGTTCGAATTCATCCACGAGTCTCCCGAATTACGCTCAATTCTCACCGAACCCTCTTTTTTTGCGAGGCTAGAAGCAGCGATGCGTGGTCTAACCCGGCATGTGGTGGAACATACAACTTCATGGTAGAGATTTAGCTACTACGAAAGAGTACACCACCTTATTTATATTTCTTGTGTATAGTCAATGCGATCTCTACGTGAGAATCACATCATATTACTACGGGCATGTGGTAGAATAAGCAGGGTACATAGTTGTGATACTAGTACGACACTTTTTTCTTTTTCTTTTGGAGGAGCGTTATGGTCCTTACCTTCATCTTAACTCTGGTTTGAGCTCACTGATTTGAGGAGTTTCACCTCTGGACACATTGACTTTGTCGTTCATAAACGTGGAGTTCGCTTCCGCGAACTTCCCTATAGCGGGGCTTTTATCGTGCACACCCGACATTTCCCATCTCAGCAACAAGGCTCAGTCTTCAATGGAATGGACAAAGTCGCACCGTCCGGCGGAGTATGAGGAGTTGCATATTCCAGTCGTTGACGTGCTCGGAACTTTGACTGCTGCCCGGGAGGATGGGGGCGGCACGACTCTAGTACCGGTGCTGAAATTGCTTTCACTTGGATTTGGTCTAATATCGTAGAATAAGGCGCATTATATGGATACCAGTACGATTTGCATGTTTGTAGAGGGCATATTCATAAGGACTAAGGCATAGCGATAGTTGGAAGCATAAACGAGGAATGGAACCTAAATTTGCATGGCATAATCTTCCAGACCCTCGCCGTGTTATCGCATAAACTCGATGTGTTTCTTCTCTGCTTCTTCTCGACTTGCCATCAGAATGTCGTACTGTCGCTGGAAGATTTCATTGGCCTTGACCTGTTCTGTCCTCTGCCGTTCGCGTTCGGCCATGAGACTTGTATCCTCTGGCACGACAATGAGGCGCTGGCTGGTTCCCCCGGGCGACAGGATCCAGTCGCCAGCAATTCCTGCAGCGAAGTCGGTCATATTCATTGCAGGTTCATCTGGCGTCGGTTGCACCAGCGAAAGGGTCTGGACGTCGAACCGGACGCGAGGACCGTTCGGTCGCATCGGCTGAGGGGTGGTGAAACGGAAATCTTCGTTCATCTCCGTGTCCATGTCGAGTGGACCTGGAGAGGGCGAAGGGAGAGGGGTGAGGGGAGACAAAGGAACGAATGTCGAGTCGTGAGAAATGGTAGGCGTACACATCCGATGTGGCACTCGGACGTTCACATTGAGCTTTCTCGTTCTGCCATCACTCTTGTGTGTTTTCCCGCAAGCCGTGGCTTTCCCGTTTGTCTTGGGTGTTGCCGTTCCAGCACGGTTCCTCTGGGTGACGGTAAGCGGCGGGGTAGGAAGAGCGACACCTTTCGATCTGGCACGCGTCATCATGGGCGTGTTCTTAGCCCTGGCTTGACTGCGAGTTGTGACGGTCATGGCGCGAGTTGGAGGGAGAACGAAAAGGGATGTTGGTAGGGCTTGAGGAATGAAGAAGTTGATGATCAGCGAGCCCTTTGTCTTGGTTGTTTTAAAGGGTGGCCCGTGTCCGCTTTGACCTGGCAAAGGCGAGAGAACTCTGATGCCAGCACTGTTCTTGGAGTGCATGTGGCACGACAATGTATCTGCTTTGGCCTGCTCATTGTCATCCGAAGAGGACGAACAATAGGAAATATGATAGCACCTTTCGGAGGTATTGAATCAAGAGGCCAGTTGGAAAAGCAGAGCATTATTGCATAGCTTCATTCGGCCAGGGTCATTGACCGGCATTGAATGAGCGAAAATATGACAGGTTTGTTGTCCTGGGCATTCTGCGATAGGTACGTGACCCGTACAGTGCCACTCTTACTCTGAGGAGCGATTGCCAGCGATGATGCGAAGATTAATCTTTGCTTCACCCAGATTCGTCGAGGAGATCCTTATCAGCAATCTGGGAGAATGTGCAAGAGTCCTGAGAGTGAGGAATTGCAGTTTTTGGTACCAGGCCAAATTGTTTGGTGCCGTAGTCACGGAAGTTGAACATGGTGGTCTGGGTCGAAGTCACTAGCGCCCGTTCATAATCTGTCGCTCAAACCAGCACCCACAAGTCTAACTCCTCATTCATCCACGGCTGTCTCTGAATCCTCTTTCTTCCAAGCCATGGCAAAGAAAGACAAGAACGAAGCGCCGAACCCAAATGCTATCGCCAACCGAGATATTATCCACAGACTCAATTTTTTATACCAAGCTAGTGTTTACCTCAACGGAATGGATATCTCGGAGCCTCCAACCTCATCGCAAGCTACGACCGGTGAACAGGATGGAAAATGCAAACCCAAGAAAAGGAAATCCAGGAGAGTTGGAGTAAAAGATCTCGCGAAATCTTATATCGATACCATGAAGGTTGTTGGTACAAAAACGACCGTTCGAATGTAAGGATAAGTTACATTTCCCTAGAAAGACCCATTCCTCTTATTCGTTTACTGAAGGTTTGCTTCTACGTACAGGGATCCCTCTGTGAAGAGAACGATTTGCAAAGGGTGCAATGTTGTGTTAGTCCCAGGGTCTACGGCGTCAGTCAGAACCAAATGTGCGTCTCCTTGACTTTCCTTCACACAAATTCTGAATATACTACTAGCTTCTGCTTCTCATGGACACATGATAACCTATACCTGCTTGGAATGCCACACTTCACGCCGTTTTCCGGCCCCTCCTGTTTCTCAATCTAAGTCATCCGACGATACCAAACCGCCATTAGGACCGTGTCTGAGCAAGTCGGTCGATCCTCGCATACCCCCTCTGTTCGCGCGAGATGCAGGGCACGTCGTATTTTGTGGTGAGAAGGATATCACTGGCGACAACAACCGAGGTCTTGGGAACGGGATTTTCATCGCGTGAAGCAGGGATTTCGGATTGAGATGCCAGCGCGAGGGTATCGAGGCTTGCCTGAATGCAAGGCTATCTGCCCGGGACTACCAACGGGCTACTCGGGGGACTCGCAGGCGTACGTTTAGAACGGCACAAATTACTTATTTGGACGCATGTGACGGTCCCGAGAATCTCGCTTATCTGGCTGATGATGCCCGTGGTTCGAATCAAACGTTTCACGCACCCACGACATGCAAATTATCGATCTCCCTGTCGAGCTCTTATCCTCTCTACCTTTGTACATCCGCAACATCGAAGACTTTATCGAGTGCTCATCGACCTGCCCCACAATCTACAATGCCTTTTCACTTACTCACCCTAATACCATCCTGCGGTTGGCAGCTGCTTCGGCCCCGACATTCTTCCATCCTCATCCTCACTTCCTCATAATGGCGACCGCGCGACAAGTCAGCGACTGGGCTCGGGGAAACCCTGAACGCACTGAACAATTGAGAGCCGCCTTTCGAGGAGGGGTAGACGGATTACTAGAGTTGTGTTTGTGTGTAGGCGGATTGACGATAGCAGACATTGGTCGTCTTCATCAGTCACGGTTTTCAATCATCAATCCTCTCTCCGACGCCATCGACAAGATGGCAGGCAGCCAGTGGTACTCGACCCCCAATTTTTGGGAAGGAGGCGTTTCAGAACCGAACACAGTATATACCGACGCCGACCGTGCAACATTTCAGATCATTATATACGGAGAGCTATTTGGGAGTAGCATGGATGCGTACCTCGATCGCAAACCGGAGATGGTCTTCGACCTGCAAGTTAGACTTGACTACATCAAGTACTGTATCCCGGATTGGATCTGCGAGGGGGGCTATCCAGGACTCGAGGTTCTCGCTGTTGGCCCCTATGTACCCGACAGGCAGGAAGGTCAACATCTTCCTGGAGACCAGATTTCCCTGCAGCATATCCTAAGCTGCTCGCGGTGGCAACGCCTCTGGGCACCTGTCACATCCTTAGAAGGGCCTGGAATGTCGGAGGAGTGGAAACAGAGGTTATGGAAGGAAGCCGTTCAGATTCAGGGGTTGGCAGGGATGGAGGTCGTAACATCGAAAGACGGAAGTGGTCTGAGGAAATGGGCTGACCATTTGAAGGATCTCAGGGAGAAGATCTATCGGTTATCTGAGAAGGATAAACCGAAAGTGGCGCGGATAGGAAGTGCAGCGACTGAAGTTTCGGAGAATGTACCTGACCTCCATCGCGAGACGTACCTGTGCATACGAGCGTTGTGGAGGGGCACGGAAGTCGGATCAGCTATTGGCTCTCATTCGGACGATGAAGAGCAAGCATAGAGCGATGATGCGGCAGGGGGGGGGTCATGACGGAGAAGGGGATGATGACAAAGACCCGGTTGTTCGCGAAGGCGACCACTTATAAGCAACCTGTCACGACTCCAGCATCGACTGCGCAGCTGTAGGGATTCTCATATCTGCGTACTTTGTAAACCGATCTTAATATATGCGCTTTACAGGCGTGAGCCAAGCGCACGAGCGAGTGAGCAGTCTTGAGAAAGGGGGCTGAAACCGACATTCAGGACAAGGAAATCCCCTATAGTCTATGTGAAGGAGAGAGAAAATACAGTAATGGATCTACTCGACGCTCCGAAATATACATAATTCGAGCGTTCAAACGTTCATGTGTTCCCATCCTTGGGGAATAACCTGTCCCTCTCCTCGACCAAGTCGTTGCCCCACCCTCTAACCTCGGGGTGCCTGAGATTAGGAAGCGAAGCGCTATCGAAGAACGGTTGCAATGATCTTGGTCCCTTATCCTTTTCGTATTCGAGGGCTGTATGAAGGAGATGGGGTTAGAGACTATACTGGAGCTCAAACCTCAAAAATCATGACGACTTGCCCTGAGTTGCCATCTCAAATCTATCCAAATCTGCCTAGATAGTCAGCCTGTCGGCAATCGAGCACTGTATCGAACGTCCTTGCCTTTTACGAAGCGCGCTTCCGCTGTTTCACCTGTTTCGTACTCCTGATTGCGGAACAATCAGACACACGAAAGATGGAATCATCATCACAGAAATCCGACCTTGTAGAGGGCCTCTATCCTCTGCGCAGCTGGACTGTTATGAAGCATCTCATGGACAAAGCTGTGCATCGCTTCCTAGGACGCAGTGATACGGGGTCAGATCGCATCGAGAAATACGGAATATCAAGTATTGGGTGATATGTACCTCCTCAAGTCGACGTTTCTCTGCCTTACTGATCCCTTCGTGTGGTGCGATGTCCCCCACTGCCGCAACGCCTTGAGAGTAAGAATATTGATCACCGGAGATGAGTATAATCTGACCTTGTGCTTCAGCCAGATCATGTACGACACACATCATCACACATCTGCGTCGCCAGGCGATGATCATTTGAAACAAGGGTACCACAAACGAAAAAGGCTAGAAACTCACTTTGGTATATCGAGATTCGGGTCAGATGCGCACAGTGCTAGGATGGACATCCTGTACATGTGGTCCGATATACTGAAGTAGGAATCAGCATTCAGATATCGTCCCAGGGAACTTTGAAACATGTGCTGACCTCTCCGCGTTGGGTATCTAGCCCTCGAGATTGAGTTCATCTCATACACGTCTACTCTGATATAGATTGGTATCCCTCACATTGTTTCTCACCCATCCTGTTCGCTTTTGAGTCTGTTACAAGACCAGTCGGAATACGCGGGAGGCTCGATGAAAATAATCGTGATAGGACTTCCTGAGAGACCGACCTTTAAACGTTCCAAGATATGAAAGAATGCAAGGCGATCAACTCCAGCGTTTCCGCTCGCTTTATAGAGGGGAGGGAAAATGCGTGAACTCGAAGAGGCCTCATTCGACATTGTGGTTGAATGGAAGATTCAGATTTTCGGAACGCGAAAAACACGTGAGTCTGGCAACTTCGGACCCTCAAGAAGTTCTCGAACGCGAACTTCCACGACAATACATGCGTGCAAAAGGAAATGGTGATTGTGCCATCTACCAGTAAGTTCTACCTATCTCAAGCATCGCTAAAGGGTGTACGAAAAACTAAAAGAAAGGACTATTCACGTGCGTAAAGTATTCCAGCGTCCTTTAATATCACAAGCGTCTACAAATAACGGTTAACCTACAACGGCGCGGAGAGATGGACATTATCTAGAGAAGAAATCATCAGTACATGACAGGACATTCGTCAGGATAGTGAGCCTTACGTCGGGGCAACGAGGAATTTAGAGTGCTTCCCTTGAGAAGCGGAAGGCGCGACGCTGGTGTGCAAATTAGTCTTCAAATCCCTTAGACTGAAACGCGAGATCGTCACTCACCTGCTTCTTGCCAGCAGCACCCTTCGCACCGGCAGGACCTGCACCTTCAGCGCCTTCAGCACCTCCAGCAGCGGCACCACCTTGTTGAGCGGGACCTTCTTGCTGGGCACCGCCTTCTTGCTGGGCACCACCTTCTTGTTGAGCACCACCTTCTTGTTGTTGCTCGCCATCCTGGTTGCCAGCCTCACCCTGCTGTTGCTGTTGGCCATTCTTGCCAGCCTGGCCCTTGTTGCCTTGACCAGCTTGGGGTTGACCACCCTGAAACGATAGGTTGTCAATAAACCTCAAGACTTCACAAAGTGCGAAAACTTACAGCGCCCTGCTTCTCTCCGTTCTGTTGACCTTGACCCTGGTTGGCCTCGCCGTTCTGCTGACCTTGGCCCTGGTTGGCTTCGCCGTTCTGTTGACCTTGGCCCTGACCCTGGTTGGCCTCACCGTTCTGGTTGCCGGCGTCACCAGCCTCAGTGTTGTTGCCAGCTTGACCAGCTTGACCAGCTTGACCAGCTTGACCGGCCTGACCAGCTTCGGTGTTGTTGCCGTTGTTTCCGTTCTGGCCGTTTTGGTTTCCGTTGTCGTTGTTGCCATTCTGACCGTTACCGTTGTTGCCGTTCTGACCGTTCTGACCATTCTGACCATTCTGGCCGTTCTGGCCGTTCTGGCCGCCGCGGTTACGACCACCACGTCCACGACCGCCGCGTCCATTGCCATTGCCATTTCCAGCAGCGGCGGTGGCCTGAGCAGTCTCGGTAACAGTCTTAAAAAATACTAGTCAATGACAGAAAGCCGTCAAGAAGGGTTGACACGCACCACAGTGACGGTGGCAGTAGCGCCAGTCTCAGTGCCATTGGTAGCACCGCCAGCCTCCGTGCCATTGTTGGCTCCGCCAGCTTCAGTGCCGTTGTTGGCACCACCAGCCTCAGTGCCATTGTTAGCACCTTCGACGCCAGTACCGGTCTCAGTGCCGTTATTGTTTCCTCCAGCAGCACCAGTCTCGGTCTCAGTGCCGTTGTTGCCAGCAGCACCAGTCTCGCCCTCGGCACCGGTCTCGCCCTCGACACCGGTTTCGCCCTCAGCGCCGTTCTGCTCTTCGTTCTTGTTGCCGGCAGCGCCAGTGTTGTCTGCCTTTCCTGCCTTTCCGGCGGCACCTTCTCCGGCAGCAGCGTTTTGCTTTCCGAGGTCGAAGATGGTGTTTCCTGCAACATTGCCCTTCTATCGGGTTTTCAGTCTATCAGTCAATCGTTGGAGAAGCTATGAGACTCACCTCGGCACCACGGGCCATCAAAGAGACATCAATGGGACGGGGGAGAGCAGCAGAGTATCCTGCCAAAGCGAGAGCAACGACGGGGATGAGATTCCTAAACAACATGTTGAAAGAGGTAAAGTCGAGAAGTTGAAAGAAGTTGTAGACGTTTGGTGCACTGCACGCAAGTAAAGGACTCGTAGAGTATGAGACGAGGAAAAGCTTGACGCGTGAGTTGAAGAAATTCGATCACCGATCGAAGAGAAAAAAGAACAAAGCGAGGCTAAAGAAAAGAAGGAGAGGTTGGCACAATCAGACCAAAGCACAATGAGGAAAAGTAGGAAACGATGTCGGATCCATCTTATATGTAGAATCGAGGGTTCTTCTGACCAATCCGGACATTGCCCACAAATGTATTCGAATCGGAGAATCAGTTCACTCGCGCATCAAATTTGGGAGTGAACGTTGTTATGGCGCTGAGGGTAACCCCTCGATCACCTGTGGGTGATCTCCAGATGAGCAGAATCAAGAACCATTGTAAATGCTGTTGAACTGTCGAACTTAGAATAGGTCATCACCCATGGGAAAACATACGTATAGGGTGGTGGCGGGGTCTTGGCAGAGTGGGATGCTTTTTGTCTCCATGGGAACTCTCTTTAGGTGAGTGGAGTGAGGAGGGCTGGAAGTCGGACAGGATTCATGATTGAGAGCCACCTTGAACGGAGAGCTCGGGCTGGGGTTCATTCGAGCTCCACAACCCTCTCAGTGCACTACAAATTGAAATGTAGTCGCACTAGGTAGCACCCTGGGTCTGGACCAGATCAGCGGGATACCTTGCGAGTGAGACGATGACTTACCGCTGGGTCCTGACATCACCGCCCCGAGGCGTTTCGCCATCCTGCAAACCGGTTGCGAGCTATACGTCCACCTGGATGATACCATGTCAGGGGCTAAATCTGTGGGTATCAAATGATTCATGATAGGATTGAGGATGCAGAAAGGGCGTGTCAGTGTCCGTTTAACCATACCTCACATTCGGGCGATACAACGCCATGGGTACACTAATCGTTCGATCTACTTGAACCTCCCGTTGCATATGGACGAAGCAAGTCATCGCGGTGCTCGGGACGCTTTAGGATTGAGGATTTTCATGAGCATCGCCCGCAATGATGCAGTCGGGTTACTCCACTCGTGAAGTCCATCAATTCTATATCATGATCCTGCATAGGACCCCCATGTAGCGAGCCCTTAGTGACTAAAAATATCGCTGAAATGAAACGGGATGAATGAGATGAAATCAATGAACAAAGTAGTCAAGTAGTGTTCCCATCCCGAGACGTGGATTGAGAGATGGGAACGAAAGTTGCAACCGCGAGGATTGACGTCCATGGCAAGGCAACGTTCCCGAAGAAGAATTAAGCACACGAACGCCACGTTGATTGTTCATCTACCCCGTCGAAATCAAGATCATATTTCTTCAATCTTATTATCGTCGTCGTCGTCTGTAACGAGGGAGCCAATCGCGGGTCCGTCCTCTTCAGTGTCAACTGCCTCCGGTTTTGTCGTTGTTGACAAGCCCTCGAGCTCCAGTCTGTTTCTAGTAGCTGCCAGCTCAAACTCCTCTTCCTCCGACGGCCCTTGAGAAGGCTCGTCCCCTTTGATAAGCATAACGAGACGCTCCATATGTTCGGAGATCTGAAGCATAGGGATGAGAACCACCAACACCACGGTCATTGACAGGGATCGACTAGCCTTGTCAACGGTTTCTACCTCATGCGCAGCCCTAACAATTTCATATACCCCGTTTGCACGTAGGCAATCACGCCCCCATCGCGTGTGTGACAAGAGTAGAAGTGTCTCGACCAGTGTTAGACGGAGAGTTGAATCTACCTCCCGGGTTTTGTCAGGAGGCAGGAATTGTACTGAGGGATGGAGTTTCTCTTGGTCCTGCCATAGAGGAATAGAACGTCATCAACCAAAAAAACCGCTCAGAACGGGGAGAAATTCTTACATCAAGGTCAAATTCTTCTGGCCCTGCGAGTGGGAGTAGGATGTAGGGCAAGGCACCGACGCCGGGTGCTATAATAGGTGATCCCGACACAGCGACCCGCTCTGTTTCAGGGCTCAAGATGGCCTTATGTGCTCGAGCATTGAAGGAACAGTTCCTAGAACAGCGGCTCGTCAGGAGTCCACGGAAGCATCAACACAGGAAACGGACTTGATGACTGATATGACCCCGCCACGTCTGATAGTATCTTTGTGTTCAGTGAAAGAAACTATTTTTGCTAACGGGTACTCGAGATCCGAATCGGGCTTCAGAGGGTTGGACGGCCGGGGCGTCAAAAAAAATTCACGTCCAGCTGGTGACTGCAAACGGTAAGCATTGAGTATTCGCGGGTGTCGGGTAGACGCATACCGACGTCAAGTTCCCAAAAACGCTTGACAGAAAATGAAGGCTTCCTTTCCGAGTGCGTTTTGAGAGGTCTTGAATCTCGTCTACTTGCGCACCCTGGATGAACGCGTCCAGTAGTAACGGGAGTGCCAGTACCTCCTTTTCTTCCCCTGAAGGATAAGGAACTGGTGCGACGCATGATCCAGACCGTGCCTGGGTAGCAAAATAACCATTCGGGACTTTCTCGTCCGATATTATGGTGACCTTCATCGAAAGCAGGATAGCGCAAGCGCTCGACGACGCGGTCAAGTTGGAAAGCAACATGGATGCAAGGTCTGCGCATATCGATTGAGGATTCTGAGCGAGTACTGGTTGGGTCAAAAGCAAGGACAGCTGCTGGTGAAAAGGCGACATACTATTATGTAGGAGACGAGGAAATTCAGAAATGATGGTTCTGATAGTGACGAAACAAGTATCGGGGCATCCGAGAGGTTTACGAGCGCCTTGAACGCGTCGTGTGCGACAGCCTGAGGCGTTGTATGAGCAACGAATTCGTGAACACCAGGACCTAATGCAACGCACCAACTGGTCCCGACTAAGAAGCTTCAGATCCCGTATGACATCGTTCTCACTTGGCTTCTGCAGACCACCGGATTGACCAGAAAAGAACAGGTTTCGATGAGGGGACCCCTTGGGAGTTTGCGAAACGAGATTTTCGAGGGCTAGTTGTCGAACTTGGGGGTTTCTATCACGAAGAAATGGGAGTAGCTAAAATGATTGACAATTCAGTAAAAGAAAGTCATTTCTGCGATCGTGAGGTGCTCACTTCTTTCAACTGCGCTTCCATTGTCAGCAAAGGCCGATCCTGACCAAGAAGGGAACCGGTTGTAAGAAATCGATGGGAAAGATTGGGAGAAGAACTTGAGGTTGGAGGAGAACATTTTTCAAGATAAGATCATCTAATCCGTCTGAGTAATGCTTAGCTGACTCCGAGTAATGACAACATCGCTTATCCTGGACGTCGACGAGGGTCAATAACTCAACAAGCACTGAGGTCCTGCATCGATTCGCCCTCCGCAATGGTCTTCTCAGATCTACCCAGTGAAGTTCTCTTCCTAATCATTAGGTATCTTGATATTCACCAGGTCTTATCAATTCGTCAGGTATGAGAAAGTCTCCTAACGAACTTTCGTGACGAACAGCGCTCAAAGAATGTGCTTCAAAGACCTGTACTCGACTAGCACAAGTCTCGAGAGACAAAGGACTATGGCTCAAATTTCTCGATCAGCAAGGAGAATTGTTGCCTCTCAGGCGCGATACCTCCTCTGAAACAGATCTCTCTGGGAAAGAGATTGAAGATATGGTCGTTGTAAACAGCCTCATAGACGAGATGTGGTTGCTTCCTCGGGAGACTCAACTACGCAAACTGGAGCCCAAAATTGGGGAGTGTCTGTTAGGAATCGAGCTCTTCCTTGATCGATGGGTACTTGGGGTCTACGCCGACGGATTTCTCAACGTATGGGATCTAGCAGCAGGAGAGCAAAGTTGCAGATGGAGTCACGCCGGGCTGGAACGCGAAAAGTGTTCTTCATACGTCGCGAATTTCGATTCGGAAACTCTACGAGTTACTTTGGGGATGATGACAATCACAACGTGAGTCGGACATCAGTTGTGAGGGTGCAACCGGCTCACCGGTTTCTCGAAGGGCACCGATACGTCAAGCGGCCATGATCTATGAGATTCAGTTATCAGAACTTTACCCTCCCGTCTTCAGTATCCTGTGCACGTTCCCGATCTCATCTTCGAGCATCATTCGTCAATTGGACCTTTCGCGCCGATTCGTCATACTGTCCCGACAATGCACAATTAACATCCTTCGGTGGAATGATGATCGTGATGTTGTTCTGGAGCAAGATACAAGTAGCATCCGAACCCATTTAGAGGAACTAGAGGAGATGGTGAGCTCAATTTGCCGCCTGGCTTTTCATTGCCCTGACCAACTTGATACAGTACACAACAATACACGCATTGAAAGTCATAGATCCCTACTTGTTCGTTCTGAAGACTCGTTCGGTTGAGCTTCATCCGCTCCCACAAGGTCTACTTCTGGAACCTCGTCGCACCAGCTCGTTTCCCGTATCAAGGCATCAGTTTCGAACGTACAACTTCCGGGCTTTCTACCTCACTGACATCGAAACGCGCGAGGATTCGTATGTCCTCAAGTTTCTCGCATCAGATGTAATCCAAGGATTATTTTTCTTTCGCGCTACCGTCACCATTCCCTCTGATGATCGAAATGACCCGAATCTTACCGTGGAGACTCTCTACGTTTACCCAATGGCCCCTGGTATCCCAGTCCGTCGCCCTGAACCGCTACCCGACGAAATTGCTCTCATCGCAGATGCTGGGCCACAGGAGCGCCTAGTGCACAATACTGGCCACGTCCGGTCTCCATTTTTCATTAGCGCATGTGCTTTAGGTCCGCAAGGGAAGAGGGGGATATGGATCGAGAGACGGAGAGGTGTCATGGATAAGAATATTGTCGCTTGTCGCTTCACCCCAGAAACCCTCCAGAGGGATAACGGCGACTCTGAAGATCCTGATCTCCCTATCCTCTTGGCTGGTCAAATTGTTCATACCTTACGGTCTTATGATCTCAACGGTGAGCGCTTTTCCCAGTACTGCGTATCATCTTTCTAACTCCCTTTGATCTACTCGTAGAGGACTTGATGCATTGTGTTTTTGGGGAAGTAGGTGGTTGCATCTTATTGGGCAATCGTTCTGGACATATATTAGTACTGGATATCGGTTCCTAGAGCCTGGTTTGGCCCGTAATACGATCTGGTGTCGGATCTTCTGTAGGCCCGTTGGCACAGTCGAATTGAAACCTTGTGCAATCGCCGATGTCGTGGCCCAGTATACTCACGTGACCATGAACGCTGAGTGAGCAAAGAACTCAGCGCCGAATTGAATTCTTCCGAATTGTCACTTAGGCTCTTACCTTGCTCTTACCGCCTCCTTGTTATCCAAAATGTTCAGAGCATCACTCAACTCATCAGTACGTTTTCCTCTTTCAAGCCTTATTATGCACGAAAAGATCACTCATTGCCATTTAGCTACGAACTCTTCGACCAAACGCTGCGGCAGCAATAACTTCCAGTCGCCTTGTCGCGTACAAACGTTTCCTCTCCCAACAATCGCGAGCAAAGATCCAAGAAGCAATAGATGCCAAACCCGTCGTGTTATTTATGAAAGGAACCGCTGATTTCCCGGAATGCGGTTTCTCGAGAGCTGCTATTCAAGTGTTGGACCTCCAAGGCGTTGACCCGGCCAAGATGCAGACTTATAACGTGCTGGCAGACTCGGAGTTGAGGCAGGATATCAAGGAATTCTCGTGCGTCGCTCTTCGTCTATGATCGGTCAAACTACTTACGTCTTTCACATAGTGAATGGCCCACAATACCTCAACTGTATGTCAATGGAGAGTTTGTCGGCGGATGTGATATTCTTCTATCAAGTGAGTAGCGATTATTATTCCGGGATGTTATGGTATACTGATCTATGCTTTATTCAAAACTTCCATTCTGTACTTTTATATCCAGTGCACCAATCTGGAGAGCTCGAAAAGTTCCTGCATGAGAACCAGGTCATCCTTCCCGAGACTGATGCACAACCTTCGTCGGCCTAGACGTAGACCATTAACAAGACTTCTCTAATCTATGCTTCACTCTGGTTGAGTACAACGGAGTCCCTTTCAGTGTATTATACTCACCTGTAGACTGATTAAATTTCTAATGCTACTGCTCTTCTACTCGGAATATTCAATGTCGCCATTGGCACCCATCCTCCCTCGCTTGATTTTCTCTCCTTTCGCTCGTAAGAGGCCTTCAACTGTGCGTAGTTTGCCTTCTTCTGTGCTTTCTTTAAACCAACCCAAATGGTCAGCGATGAGATGACTGCGAAATTTTCGGGAAAAACAAGTATGAGTCAGCGATTCTGCAAACAAGAGAAAAACGGAGTATAGTCCACGCACCGATTCTCACATCCCGGACACTGAACAAGTACAATTCCCCTCTCATACGACCGCTTCGTGAATTCATGTGTCGAACGAGTCCCACAGCCCTCCACCGTGCACGTAAAAGTCATAGAAAGCTTCGGCTCGATGCTGGTAGGAAGTGCTTGAGAACTGGTCAGACCTGCACCGTCCGACGTTGCTTCGGAGGCCAAGCCAGCACCGAGTTCTATGCTGGATGAAGAATCCGGTGTTGAGTTCGATTTTGAAGCCGAATTCGAAGAAGGAGAACGCGTAGAATCGCTGTAATATCTCCTTGCTGTAAGATTGGAGGAAGAGGACGTTGACACTGTCGTGGGGTTTAATATCCCGAGTCGTACACGCAACTGCACCTTGACGGAGGCAGGAAGCGAAGCATGGGGCGTTATTAAGGATCGAAGAGGTGGCGGGATCCCCAAATTTCGGTAGAGTCTAGAGGGTAGCATCGTGGCAGGAGGGAAAGCCAGCTATTGAGCGCCAGTGCAAGCTTACTGAGAAAATACGCGTCGGCCATCTCGGAGATCTGTATGGACAATATCGTGATTGTTTGTCCTTTTCTGAATCAACCGCCATGACCACCTCAAGCAGTAGCACAATTCCTCTTTCAAACCGCATATCGCCACCGACGCGATGATATGCAAACTAGCGTCAGGAGAAGAGGCACGGGAAAAAATTCGACCTGCAGCAGATCCATGCCTGTTGCTCACAAGGAGTCTCGACGGTCGTAGCTGTAGCCTGCTACACCTGGTCCTCCCTCGGCTTCTATCTCCCCAGGCCTCGTTGGTCTTATCCTATGAAACTAGCCTTTGAGTTCGCGTTAGTCTAAAATCGTACTCAGTTCTCCTACGACATGGTTGACAAGACGCCCGTCTCTTCGTCTTAGGTCTCTAGTAGCTCGGGTTCGACCACTTTGCCGGGACGTCCAAGAATAACGAGATCAAGAGCTTTTAGTATGTAGACATTTTGCCTATACACCCAATTCCTTTTGGAGGTACGTATCTTCTCCCCCGTCTTCTCCTTCGAATGACTGGTCTCGCTATCGATGCTTAACCTACTTCTGCAAAATAGTCTCAGTTCATTCATTCTCTTCCTCTTCGCCTTCTTCGTTCCACCTCGCAATATCTAGCCGCCGCCCTAGACCTACCCAAGCCTCAACGCGCAGTTGACGCTCGTCAAGTTACACTCAAACCACAGACGGGGCGCTCAAAGGTATGACTATCCTCGTTCTGAAACGGAGTTTCGATTGGAAGCGCGGGGCGAACACGACCGGAGACAGCTTGAATGGACGTCTTCATTGTTCACTGGGTCGGTTGATTATTGTTTTACTGGATGCGACCAGCAGTGTCCTCGCTCCAACGGAGTTCTATTGTCACTTGCAGCTGTTTGCGAATCCCTAGAATAATTTCGCGCGACCCCACCTTCATTGATCTGTTTAGCGCGTGGCGACTGACGCGACCCAAGATTCACCGACACCATCCAACCGCGACCACCGCGACCAAAAGGCTTTAAAAGCATTCTGGAACTATACAATGGTTATGGGCTAGTGAACTTGGCCGCGAGAAGCCAATATGGCGCGTGGGTACTCACTTGAGCTAGAAATTTAGCCATGTGCGTTTGTTTGGTTGTAAACAGGTCATCAAAGGTCGGTGTCGTGCGAATTATTCTAGGGATTCGCAAACAACTGTGATAGAAAGCACCAAAGCCGATATACCGGGAGACACCTCGAGCGGATGGTTTACCGACACCGGTCACCTATCCTTTCCCGACGAGGCAGTGAGCGGAAAGCAGATTGAATCGGTCAATTATTCTTGACCCGTTGTGGGGTTTTCCACATTCTCGTTCAATGGAGTTCCACTTGGCTTTCCAGGAGACACCCAGAATGAAGAACTTCACTTATCCTTTCCTGAAGACACGGTGAAATTGTGAAGGCCAGAATGGATTAGTCCTGCGACCCATGGTCACATTTTCAGACACCTGACCTTCCAATACGACCGCTTGTATACATTCTTATTCCGCTGAAGTGGATATCTCGGCGCCCACCCGACACATACGGTCATGAAAGCTGTGAAATAAACGACGAGAGGCGCGGTATGTCAAACTTCAAGACCACTGTGCTTGTACTGTGGACATTCCAACATTTTCGGGCCACTTTTTTGTGGCGTTGGGAATGGGAAATTTGTCTCCGAGGACTCTCGGGCACGAGTCTCCCATCACGGCGTCCCGTCCTCTCTGTACGATTTTGCACAGAACAGCCATGTTCCACTCGCCGTTGGTCTTCCTCGTTGCTCGATCTTACAACTTCAGCGCCCGGACTATTCGACAAAGCAAGTTCTTCACGCCTCCAGGACGAGCAGCCATCGATCAGTACCCAGTCCTTGAATGGTCCCCGACCTTTAGAGCCCTTGGACGTTCGGCGCTCAACATTCTTATTCATGCGGGAGATGGAAGCCAAGTATTTACATGCTTGATCGGTGGGTGAAGTGTCCCCATGATCCTGGAGAAAGACCCGGGGTCCAATTGCTCATAACGACACTAATAGCCTAGAGTTGAAGGCGGGCATGAAGGCGGGCATGAACATGACAATGATCGCGCGGCGCGAGCTAAGCCCCGGGGGCAACTATGCGGAGTCCATCATGCATTGAGCTGGTTCTACTCAAGCTGATAGTATAAAACATGATTTGTTTGCGTGGTCTCTCGAGCCTCCCCACTCGACTCGGGACTTTCAGTGATTGAGATCTTCACGATCATGATTCTGTCCACCATCGCTGCGATCAATGCCCACAAGAAGGCCTCCGGTAAAGTGTTTCTTTTCTTACCCTCGTCATGGTACTCAGTGTTTCACAGCCCTCGCAAACACTCCCCGCTTAGAGGATCCCCCTAAGCATCCCATTATTCTCTGCCACGGGCTTTTTGGGTTCGACACCATCAGTAACATCGTCGATTACTGGAGCGATATCCCAAGCGCCCTCACCGGGGCAGGCGCCGAAGTGTTTGTGGCACGAGTTCCCGCCACTTCGTCCGTCGAGACGCGTGCTGGTATCCTCGTTCAACAAATCGCAAGCCGATACCCAAATCGAAGTGTACATCTCGTTGGGCACAGTATGGGAGGACTGGACTGCCGCTATTTGACCACCCATTTGCTCGACGGGGCAGGTTTCAATGTGCTGAGTGTAACTACCCTCGCAACACCTCACTGGGGATCTCCAGTGGCAGATTTTCTGGCCGCAACCCATCGTGAGTGTCTCTATCACTTCTTGATTTCCTCTCTTCGTCTCCCTAGATCATCAGTAAGTGCTGACATACCAATACCTCGTTGTAGTGGCAGAGAACCCCATTGTTCGCTCGTTGATAAACTTGGCTCCTGCCGGTGATGGGGATGGTCAGGCATTTGTGTCATTGTCCACCAATAAGGCGCGCGAGTTCAACATGAAAACTTTTAACCGTCCCGGTGTACGTTACTTCAGCTACGGATGCTGCTTTAGCCCCGGGATTATCGACGCATTGGCTTGGGGGTGAGTCGGGACTTTCTACGTTTGGACACGAGGTCGAGACTGACGGCGCTTACGGCCAGTCCAACCCACGCACACATATCCCTTGTGGATGGAGAAAACGATGGGCTGGTGTCGCTCAAATCCGCACAATGTGAGTAAACTTCTTGCGTCCGAGTCTGATGCACTATCAAATTTACGTTCTGTGTATTATCAGGGGGAGAATACCTCGGAACGATCCGAGGTGTCAATCATACAGAGATTATTGGCCACAAGTTCACCCACACTCGCTTGACAGATGTTCTTGATGTCTTGGGGAAAAAGGCACCCTTCAACCCTAAGCAGTTTATGGTCCAACATGCCAGCAAGCTTGCCACCGAGGTTGAGACTGGGTATGGATTTTGATAATCGATGTAGAGGTTGACGACGGGATACTTGAGGTTTTGAAGCATCAATAAATGGTAGTTTGTCGGTATGTTATTAGGCGTGTTATTCCTTGAGTTTTACCAACGACATCGATGGTGATTTGTAGTACCCCGGTAAAGGCTGGAGAGCTCTGGTGAGAAAGAGTGCGCCGGCCCGAATCCGAGTCTTAATACTAAGCAAGTGCGAATCTTGAATATTCCGGATACCCGGACTCTCATATTGACTCAGGATAGTGTATTTTTGTAGTAATTTCCTCGTGAGCTCCCGAGAACGAGATCTCGCTCTGTTTGACCAAATCTTCGAAAACTAATTGACATTCGAAGAACGACAAGGAGGAGGCGCCTAAATTGAAGCATAAAGCATAGTATAGGTACTTAATCGTGATGTGGATGATACAGGTGTCAGCTCCGACTCAGTGCAAGAAACAATTCATGTAAGTGGCCTCTATCGAACGAGTCGATCAAGACCAGGAGGAAGCTACAAAACAAAGAGTAAGACTGAGATGTGTGGATGAATGGGAGCGGGACAACGGACCTGCCACCCGTGCGTTGAAGCGGCACGCTTGTAACCTTCGAGTGCCTCCATGACTTGGTATGGACGCTTCCACCCCCCACCACCTAGGAGTCGCGCAGGGCGTGGATCTGGATTTGAGATCGCCAACTTGATTTGAATGAGGATCGCAGCGATGCTGTCGAGAAAGTGTCAGGCTAAGGTTCGAGATAGGCCAAACGCTTCAGTCCAACTTTACCTGTAGCTTGGAAGCCATCCTAAGGACGGAATGAATGAAATTGTGTGCGAACGCGAAGGAGGAATAGGATTGTCCTACCTGACGAAGTCAGTAAGTCCATACAGATGGAACCACCTGCCGACGCCGAACTTCAGAAAATGAAAAACATAGATGGGACACTGACGGACCTCCAGTGACGTGACCTCCACCGCCCTGTATGAAAGGCAAAAAGCGAGGAGTGATTATCCTGAAGAAGGGCGGAGAAAGAGGGAAATCCGGGGGAAACCTGATCTCGAATATCACAGAGTTGACTTTCCTACGCGCACGGTGATGGTAAGCGATCTTGGACTCAGAGAACTGATAGAGTCCCTTTACTCTTTCCTCAAATCTTGAGCAATGGGCAAGCTTTCATCAAACGAGTGCATCTCGACAATCCACTGGAATAGGTTATCCCCGATGAGGTCCGGAGGCATGTACCACCCGAGCTCTTTGAAACTGCTACAAGTTTCCTGCTCTTTCAGCATATGCTTGAGTTCTCGTTGGACGGCCATCGTAGCCGTAGGACTGGCGGTAGTAGGAGGTGGCATGAGATGCGAAACGGCGTTTTGAACGTACTCGGCGTCATGTATCCAATCGTCCGCCGGACGTGTCCGTGCCCTGGAGCCCCGGTGGGCTGAGGCTGCAGTACCAGCAGAAGGATTCGATGCAAAGTCATCGACCATCTCCATGTCCGTGTCGACCTCTTCAAGCCGGCCCGTCCCCTTTCCCTTATCCTCTGATCCGCCGCCGACATACTCAAATACCTCTTGGTCATGCTCATCTGGCTGATCCTCATGCTGATCCATCTCTTGACGTCTGGCTTGCAAAATAACTTCAAGTTTGTGACTTGGATCGGGTACCTGAACAGGTTTGTTCGCCAAAACGATTTTGTGTTTTGGATCCATTGGCACGTAGGGCGTTCGCTGCGTGTTTTCGGAAGGTTGAGTCGGCCCGCCCTGAGCAGAGCTGCTGGAAGCCGAGGGCGCCGGCAGGGCATCGCCCAAACTGGTTTTGACGAGGAGGTATCGGCTTCACCACGACATACTATGAGGTAGATATAAAGGGACGTTGAACAGAATGAAAACGCACCACATGAGCCAATGAGTGTGTTGAACAACAAAAAACGGCTGTTGACTAACGAACTCGTCCGGTCGGTTCACAGCCTCCACAAGAGCGACGCAATTAGAGGGACCAAGTTTACTCTTGCGCCAGCCACCACTGCGACCACCATGTGCGTATCCTGACATAGACATATGTGCGTCCTTGGCCATGTACACTCCTTTGGAAGGGATATCGGAAATCAGACGGAAGCGGCGTTATAAGCGTTATAAGCATCGAGAACTCACCATTTCCATAAGCTCTTCCGTGCGCGATAGTCTTATACCATAACCCATGGCGAATGATCTAAGATTGGGTGAGAAACCAATAAACACGAGAGAATCAGAAGGTAACCGAGGCTCACCGAGTGCCAGTTCTTCAGAGGCGAGCCGTGGAATGCCTGAAAAAATCACCATGCATCGCATTAAGCACCTAGAAAGCAGCGCGAAAGGATCTCACGAATAACGAAGGGTATCTGATACAGTTTGGATCCACAGCTTGGGCCTTTTCAACTTCGTTCTTGAACCTGGCTTCGGCGTCCGGAGCACCTACGCTGAATCTATATTGGCGCCACACGGGGTCTATATTCTGGACACATTCGCTTGGATCTGTGATTTCTTCAAGGTAGGCAGTACAAGACCCGACGACCCTATCCCTCTTGTTAGCCAGTCGAAAGCATCGCGAGGAGTATATCGAAAGTTTCACCATCGTAAAAGTCCCCACGCCGCGGGCAGAACATTCGGATCGCATTCTACTAGTTTCGGTTTGCTCTTGCTCGAACCGGTTTTTCGTAGATGTTTCCTGTCCGGCATGAGTATTGTAGCTGCGACTGATGGCATAGAACGGCTCACCTCATATCGTCAATGCTGGGGAGTGAGTCCAGAAGCTCCATGATGGAAGCCCTCATCTGCAACGAAATTGAGAACTTCAGGACGTCGAATCTAGATGGCAACAAAGAAGTCACCTGCTTAGGGTTGAGCTGATCGAAGTCTCGGAGCCCCGAGGATGGGATTGATGCCTGGGTAGGAACAAGAGCCTGTGGTTGGGACGAGGGTTGTGTGTGAGCTTGGAACACCCCAGGACCATGAGCAAAACCATGCAATGACGGAGGGGCATCTTGGATTCTGGTGACATCGGGGTCGGGGACTTGGAGACCAATGCCGACTGGAAAAGGTTCGTCAAGGGCGCTCTCCGCAGCTGAGGCGTATGTCAAAGACACAAGAAGGTCTACGCTCCTAGGGTTGTGTATAATCTCATACTAGGGAAAGAATGGACTCCGATTATCTTGATAGAATACGGACGGAATACATACCTCGAGAGAAGGACCTTTGTTCAAGGAGTAGTACTGGTAGGCGCACAATTTCGAGTCGCAGACATATGGTTTGAGCGCTTCGTAATTTGTCTGAAGCTTGCTATGACAAACGATACAATAACGTGTACAGAGCTGCGGTGAGAGATTACCGGGTTTTCAGTGAATCTCCTTGTGTTCAACGAGAAACTTACGGTCAACCTCCTGATCAAATAAGAAAATGCCGTCAATGGTACGTTGACATCGTCTTGAGGGTCCAGACCAGCCAAAGGATCATGTGGAAGGTTTTTAATGCCTGCAAAACTACGCTCCTCCTTATCGACCGCTTTGATTTCCTAAGGCAACCAACGACTCAGATGGGAGTAAATCCAAAACGAACAGGTTTACCATATATCTCTCGTTCATAACGATCTCTTCCGGGAGTTGATTCTTCTCAACTTCCCATAAGATCAATTCAGCTCCCGCCCATCCCACACCGTGCCTCCGACGGATCTTGACCAACTTGAGGAAGTATTGGTCCAATAGCGATTCCAAAGACGAGCTCATACTAAAGCGATCGAACCTCTCCTCATCCTCAACCTCCGGTTCCTCCTCCTCTGCCATCAACGGTTCTATGGATAACGCGGGATCCTCCCCTTCCCCATCCCAATCATACATAGCGGCCAACGCCTCCTCCTTCTCTCTCTGTTTCTGTTCCCTGACCTCGTCTTCGGCGTCCTTCGTGATCAACCCAAAGCTTCGGTGAAACTCCCGCGCATGGTCGGTCCCGGGCTTATATTTGCCACTCAAGCCAACCTTGAAGGTGAGGGGGGTGTGACCAGCTAGTACCTGCGCTTTTTGGAGGGCTGTTGCTGTATAGTCAGGAGATGGATAGACGCCACGGAATCCTGATATCAACAACACGAGGTGCTGCGAGCGGGACAATAAGCGCTTGTCCCAGGCCATCAGCGCGCGAGCCGGAATCGATTCCGCAAGCTTCACGACAGGGATTGACACGCTGATGCAGAAGTCATCATGACTAAAACGAATGAGACCAGGACGGTATGGGCTGGCAACAGTGTCGATGAAGTCGCTGTAATGGCATGTCAACGGACGTAAGGAGGAAGGATGGATCCCGAAACGCTCACTGCTGCATGCGGGAAAGCTGAAACCTGGACTTGTTACCTGATGAGGTATACGATGTCTCGTAGTCATCGTCCATGAACGCTTCGTAATCATCTTCCTCTTCCTCTTCCTCATTCCCCAAGTCCAATGTGGCATCGCCTGTAGTAATCGCCTTGGACAGATTGGAAAGCGTGTTTTCCACTGTCTCGGCCATTGAGCGGGATGGCAGGTCGGAGATATTATTGATAACGTCCTGAATGTTGGATGCCCAGTCATCCTCGATGGTGTGAGCAAAGCAGCTATGATCCTTCGGGTAATCGGCAGTGTCTTTGGGGTTGTGAATAATTATAATTACAATGATTGTCAAATAAACGTTCGCACCGGAGAGTAAGACGTTGAAAGACACGATATTGTGGCCATTCACGGTCGTCACGAATACCTCGAATGAGCCTTCTTCTTCGCCAGACCGCACCTCTTCGGGGCCGTTGTGAGTGGAACAAAGAACGGTAAATTGAAAACGTACTTGTCGCTTTGAGATCACCAACGATAAAGCCTTCTTTGCATGCCTCCTTCAAATCCTCCAAATCAGCTTTGAATCTTCTCCTCCCTTTAAGGTGACTATTCTTCACGGAAAGCGCGCTAGCCATGGAATTTGATTGTGCTTCTAACAGAAACAGACGAATTTGAGCTACTTTTGAACGAATACACACCAATAAAACTCACCTTGAGATACCTTTCGACGCTTGGATTGGTGACTTTCCGCAGTGGGCTCAGAGTCAGAGTCAGAGTCAAGTATTTCTATGACATCCCCCGCAGCGATACGGGTTCTTGGAGTTGGCATGAAGCTTATTCACGTATTCTTAAAGATTGAGATGCACAATACAAGAAAAAGACGATGTTTTGACGATGCGTTGCAAGTGCTGTGGTGGTGGAGAGATGACTAGGTGGGCGCTTAACAACAACGTGCGACGCGTTTTGAGAATAGGGGTGATTTCCACGATATCCGCTTAAGGAGCTGTGCGACACCACGCTACTTGGCTCTCAACTCTCAACTCAGGGTTCCAACGTTCAAACGTTCATCTACCGGTACTCCCGATCCGATATTAATGGAAGAGAGGCAAGGAAACAGCTAAGATCGTGGCTTATATAACACTGTGGGCACCTTTTATTAGCCGTATTCATGCGGTAGGGCGCAGACTAAAGAAGATTGTGCAGATTTTCGCGTTTAGCCGTTTGATCAGGAGTAAGTACTGCGTTACCTGGGAGCACTTGCTGGTATAAGAGCCTCGACATCGTCTCAGGATGTTGAGCATCGCGAGCTTCAAGTCCGGAGAACGAAAGAAGAGTCTTAGAAAATGCCACATGTTCTCCTTCACGCAGTTGGTCCCTCATGGGGTATGTTTCTTTTTCTTCTCGAACCAGTCATGGCCTTATAGCTCATCCGAACAATCCAGGTCATTCGAAACCCCTTACTTCCTTCATGCTTCTTCTCGCAGAGTCGAGAGAAGACGTAGTTGTCACCTTTCTGACTGACTCTCTGTACACTCAGATTCTGCGTGAGCTCTTGAAGGCACCGAGGGGAAGACTCCAAAAGGTCGAAAGCCGCGTCAAGTACGTATCTGAACCATCGGCATCAACACGTCTCAGTCTCATCATATGCAATTTCCTTCAGCGTTATTAACATTAAAGGCCCCAAACTCGGTTTTCTCGATACGCCTGAATTTGCAGTCGTCTTTCAACAGTTGTGGAAGGGAAATGGATCCGTAACCTGTGTATCAAGCGAGAAAATTTTTGCCAACTTGCCAAGGCCCGACCTAGTCATTCTCGATGTAGGTCCAAAATTGAACATCTCTCCTCTATTGTGAACTGACGAGACGTTCGAATTGATAGCCCGTTGCTGGCTACGCTAATATGGAAGCGATCCGAAAATTAGCGACTCGCCAAGAACTCCCAGTTTGGACGTGGTTCACAAGCACGATAGGATACACTGTACGAGAGTGGAGTCCGCGACATCTCGGTGGCAAAGGAGACGACTGGAAGGATATCGTTGCTGTCGACAACGAGGAAGAAATATCCGCGCGGGGAAAGGTAGGCTTTCTCCTGCTCGTTCCTAACCTTCCCAATTTCACGGAGTTCCCTTGCTAGCTCCTGAACCAGAAACGCGAGAAGCTCATCTCCATCCCCGGGTACCCTCCCATGTATCACCATGAATTGTTTCCGCAAGAGCAAATCTTCGACATTCCGGTCGGTGCTTATACGGTTGTTTACAAGTATATTCAAGAAACAGAGGGATACATTTCTGTCACCACCTCCGTGTTGGAGAAGGACGCTACAGACGCATGGAGGGAGTATCTGCGAAGTCTCGGCAAGGAATTCTACGAGGTCGGTTTTGTGTCATCGACCCTCGCGGTGTCAGAAAGTAAGGACAACGGCCATTCGGACGTGATGGGATTCCTGGATAAGATGGCTCGCGAATATGGAGAAAATTCAGTCATCTATGTAAGTATCCCTCGAACCCGGATGCCAGAAGTCTTCTAAGCTCACAACTTTCGTAGATCTCGTTCGGCTCCGTGTGGTGGCCAAGCGAGCCTGAAAAACTCTATGCAATAATCGACGAACTGATCAAAGACAACACAGCTTTCCTCCTCGCGAACCCGAAGTCGCCTTTGCCGTCTGTCGGACCGATCCCAGAGGGCATCTTGGCGCAGATTAAGGAGTGCAAATTTGGCCATGCCACAGCGTGGGCACCCCAAGAAGATGTTCTGCGGCATCCCGCCACCGGCTGGTTCCTGTCTCATGGCGGGTGGAATGGTTTGCAAGAGGCCCTTGTATATCGAGTGCCACCGTGAGTTTCTTGTTCGGCTGTAAGTGTATTTTATGGCTGATTGCGTCGCCCCGAGTCAGGATATTTTGGCCCCTCAGCGGAGACCAACCATTGAACGCTGCACTCGTATCGGTTCAGCACCAAGCTGCCTTTGAACTCATCTCCGTGAGGGGAGGTGAAGGCGCTAAAAGGCCTGCCAGATATGCGGACGACCAACATGATCCGGACTTCAGTATCGACGCTGTTCGTAGCGAGTTCAAGATGGTACTAGAGAGGATGAAGGGGAAGGAAGGGGAAACGATACGCAGGAACTTTGACAACCTGGCTAGCGCAGTTAGTAAACTTTGGAATGACGGTGGGCTGTCGAGGAAGGAGTTAGACTTGTTTGTGCGAAGACATCTATCAACTACTAAGTAGGCGATGGGGTAGAGCCCAATGCCAGAGGCTGCCGGCCAAGTATCTCCCGTAAACAATCCATCGGAAATCATATTTGCACCGTTCTGACCTGCCAGTGCCAACGCGACGCGCGTACGGCCCAGCTACGCCCCGGGGCCATGTCGTTTAGCCGTCCACCCGCTGTGGGCGCTCCCTTAAATAGACGCCCCTAGCTTTGAATCAATTGACGGCCCTGCGACAACGGTTCAACGCGTAAGACCTTTGTCTTCTCCCTCCATTGCTGCGCGATTCACTCTCGTAGACTGCCAATATGTCGGGCTCGACAACGAGGAGACGGAAATCTCACGCTGGAATTGACACTGCCCTCGCGTTCGTTCATTGCTCCGTTCTCCCACTCACCTCATGCTCAAACTCGGCCGGTTTTTACAGTAATGACCCTTCGCATCACATAACGGGCCCTTTTCTCCCTCAAACGTATGCTTTCAGCTCAGTTTCGAATCCACATATACCCAATTTGAGGCCTGCAGACCACTCGGTACTCCTACACCAATTTCAAGCAGAGCACCTTCACCGGTTCCTCGAGCTCCCCCTCTACCTCAAGTATCACCCTGGATTAGATGGGCGATAGACCCTGGTATGTCTCCCATCTTTCAAATATGAGTACTCTTGACACGTTTTGGGCCATCAGTCTTAGCCCTCAAAATCCTCGCCGTTCCAGTTGTCGCCTACCTCAACTGGGAACTTCTTACACCTCTCGGCTTTCCAACAAAACAAATACCGAATCCTTTCGCTCCTTGCTTCCTTCT
>JANHQD010002042.1:0-32991 GCA_024721195.1 Marasmius sp. AFHP31
AACGTTGGGATACACCACCAAACGGGAAATGCGCTGCAACAACGAGGTGGTCGAATGAACGAAGTTCAACTTTAGGGCCCGACCATCCCTCGTGTCATCGTACCGAAAGAAACACGGATAGGCTTTCAGGACGACTTTCAAAACGCCCGAATCCAAAGCTAACACTGCTGAGCTGGGATTGCGGAGTACTCCGTATAGGCACTGCAGCGCGAACACTGCAATGCGATGGATGTGTTCTGAAATCCTGCTTGGGGGACACTTGGGGTCGATCTTTCGCTTGAACATCACTGTAGAAGCGAGTTTTATTAGGGCTGGAATCGTTTGTCCGACAACCGCTGGGTATCCGAGGGGGTTCTCGTCGCGATCCCTGCCGATGTCCCCGACGAGCAAAGACATAAGATTTTCCACAGCGGACAGCTCGTCATTCGAAGCTCGGGGGATTTTCGGGATGTGAAAGTTGATATGACGAACGAACAGCTTCCCCATTCGTTCGTCCAGGGCGTAGACAACGTTGCGGGGTATGTCAGCGCGAGATATACTCGTAAGGCCGGTCTCAGCATCATCCACCAGCTCTACGAGTAGTATATGCAATCGAGACCATGTCGACCACGTCCTATGACACTCTTCGATCACCTTGAGCCACGTTTGAGTGAATAGAGGTCCGATGTATGGGGTCGTACGACTCAAGGAGCGTGGGTCATCCTCACGACCCGGCGGCCCAGCTGCCGAGAGGAAGCAACCGGGGACACACATGAGAATGTGATCCCACACGGCGATACCTTCCGCGGTTGAGGGACCCTCGTGGTCTCCGAGAATTATGTCTTCGAGAAGTACCCTCACCCATGGACCAATAAGAGATTTCCAGCTGGGTTGGATAACAGATGTCTCGTAGCTTCTACTGAGTGCACCCATCACCTGTATTGCTGTCTGGATATTCGGTGGGGGGTTAGAAATATCAGCGAGGGTGATAGAGGGCGGCTCTCCGAGTCTGCGAAGCGCATCGAGCGCGCTCTTGGCCTTTGGGAATCGTCGAAAACAGTGCAAGGTGAACTCGAGGTCCACTGGTGGCAGATATGCACGTGGTCCCATTTAGTGAGAGCACTGTGAGTAAGAAAGATATAGTCAAGCCGATGGAGGTATAGGAAGGAAGCTCAGGCAGTAGTCCTTTCGGTGATGTGGTGGTGGTTGAATAGTAACCCGTACGATCGAGGATTCCCACAGATTCAGAGTTCGGCCGATGTTCGACCACGTGCGTTACAGTTCTCATCAGGTGATTCTGAACGCGCTCGTGAAGACCATTTTCGATCCAGTGTTAGCCGCTTGAGCAGGCCGAATCCCAACCAAATTTGATGACACTTGTGTATTGTATGAGCTATGAGTCTAAAAATTGAGATTCGACAATGCAGATTCCCCACTATAATGTCGTTTAATGTTGATAGCTCAGTTGCACAAGGACTCAGTGATTATCAGAATTAAAACTACCTACACTACACCCAGCGGTTACCACAGATCTACCATAGGAGGTAATACTTGGGCTATCGCGCTCTTACCTTGGGAGCAATAGAGGCACCTAGCCACTACACCCCAACGGAGTACATAAAACCAATGGGCGGATTTACTGAACTTTGAGCAGTCAACTCGAGCCTTTAATCAAGTTGCGAAGGCGAATCATCATATTTACAAGCACCGCCAAAAGTGAATACAGAACCCCGGTATGTAAGAAAACATTTCAAGTTTGCGATTGACGAAGTTCCGTTACAGGGAATCAAACCTATGGCGGTCCGTACCGGACAAAATGTTTTGTTCTGGGTTTCGTTTTACAATGGAATTTTCGCTTGATTGAGGTGCGATTTCGTGTTAAATCCCTGTGAATCTGGTTCTCGTTGTCGCTTAGGACTTCTGCTGGCATGGTGGTCGTAATGATCACCTGATACTACCGATTTAATTTCATGTAAAGGACCCTGAAGTTGATCGGCTTTTCCCGCTGCCTCCCCGTTTCCCCGACGCAGTTGCCCTCCCTTCCATGATCACCTATGTAGTTAACTTGATAGCCTTGTATGAAACAGTGGGGTTATTAGACTAACTATTACTACTCGGTGGTCCCCCTAATGCGCCGGTACTACTAAAATACAAAGATACAGGCTAGTTACCACTCCAATATCCTCAACTTGAAGACACACACTTAAGGCCACGACAATCCGGCGGTGACTGTACCTACAGGTGGCGATAAAATGGTAAGACTTATAAACTGAGAAGCATACAAAAACGTGAAGTTTGGCCCGCACGTCTTCAAGTGAACGGGACGTTCATGAGTCTGGTGCCACCGTAGACCCTCTGGGTCCGGCGAGCGCAATAGACAACCAAGGTGTTCAAGGGAGCCCGTTTGGTGAGGTAGATGAGGTCTCTAACGAAGGTGAGCTCGGTGTCGGTGATTTTGATTTGGTCGTAGATCTCACCGGTGGTTGCCTAGGTCAAGAGACTTGAGGCGAGCATCACTGGCACTGGTGGTCAAAGCGAAATAGCTATCGTCCCTTTCAGCGACCTGGTAGCAGATAGCATGTATGATACAGATAGAATATGGACCGTACCGTACACAAACAAATTTGACCAGTTACAGCGGTACAAGGGACGCCGCCTGTCTATGCGAGCTCTAGTATCACCATTAGCACTATGACGGTCAACAAGGCAGCGAGCCTTGCGATGGTACAGACAATAATGATGACAAGCACATCTGTGATGTTTAGACGAGCGACGTTGAGGTTGAGATTGATTTGTTATACTAGTAGCGGCGCCGTCCACCATGTTCAAGAAGGTAGCAGTGATCGGTTACAATATTAGTACTTTATACATGTGCATATCACTAATCCTTGATTGGCCCTCGAGGTGAAGTCAATGTATGATGTATTGCGAGGTAATGTCCATGATTGGGTGGTGGGCAAGACTCGGAAGCTATCAAGGGAAGGGCAACTGCGTCGGGGAGGCAGCGGGAAAAGCCGATCAACTTCAGGGTCCTTTACATAAAATCAAATTAGTAGTATCAGGTGATTATTACGACCACCCTGCCTATGCGACAACGAGAACCGAATTCAAAGAAATTCAACACGAAATCGCACCTCAAATCAACGAAAATGCCACTGTCAAACGAAAACGAGAACAAAACATTTTGTCCGGCGCGGACCGCCATAAAACCCCGGGCTATCGCGCTCGCCAATGAATCGAGTTGGGAACTCACTGTTTTTGAGTTTTGGAATCAACCCATTCCTATCAACTCGCCAAATTGTGCTGTTCACAAACTTGCAGATAATGTGAACGAAGGCGGGTAGGAACTAGGATTCTAGGATTGTATCTGCAAGCCTGTTCCTGTCTTCGGAGTCTTTGCACCGTCACCACTGACGCGAGGAAAACCAGGGTAGTTTAACCCCAAATGCCTCTTGGGGGAGAATGGGCGGCGGAGTCTGTTCGGGTTGAAGGCTGAGAAAACCCAAGCGTTATATTCACGAGTACCGACCGGTGACCGGCGACCGAAAAAGAACCCTGGTATAGAAGAAAAAAAAAAACTCAACACTACTGAAGTTCCGTTACAGGGAATCGAACCCTGGGCTATCGCGCTCGCAAATTTATCAATGGTAGATTGCCCATGCAATGAGAGGCGATAATGTTAGCCACTACACCATAACGGAGTTATAATGAGTCCGTGTGCGTGGGTATATATAGATAGGTACAGTTTCAATTCGTGAGGACGGACACTCTAAAGCCGTTGGATTTTTTTGGCATTTGCGTCACTTTGGTGCGGACAAGAAATATAAAGCTCGAGCTCTGTGGGGTTGACCGTTGACTATAGGGAGATTTGGAAGTCTATGTGATCCTGGCCCCTTGGGTAACTTTGGTTGCAAGGTAAAATGCATGTTGACGCGAGTTTGTGTGTTGAAGCTTCAAGGATGTTTAGTCCGAGTTTTTATTTTACTTTGATTCAAGAGTATTTCGAAAGGCTTCGTGAAGGGTAAAGTCGGAACGGTATATGTACTCAGACAACAAACCGAAGTATAACTCCCTGGTAGTATATCGGTTAGTACACGCGCCTGTCATACGTTTGCTGAAAGTCCATGCTAGTGTACGCGCGAAAGCTGGGTTCGACTCCCAGCCAGGGAGATCCCTTGTAACGCATGTCTTTTTCTCCCTTTACGAGTGGATATTTCTTATCGTTTTCCCCAGTGTCTTCGTAGTCCAATCCTCTCCCAATCTCTGCATACGATTGAGCTACAGGACGAGAACGCCGCCTCAAACGAACGTCTGCCTGTGTCAAGTGCCGGAGCTGGCGCCGGCGGCAAAGTCTTGTGACCAACGCGTGAACGTGACCGTTGTTGTTGAATTCTCGTTCGCCAAATCTATTGTTGGCCATTGACGGTCATCATCATCCACCAACCAACCAACCAACCAACCACGATGGTTCGGGTACGTCTCCATCGTCTTTATACTCACCCTCCGCGATAGTCCTAATCCCCTGGTTATAGTCACCACGAATACCCAACCAAGACCTCAGTCTACGACATCTACCCGATTTATCCGCATCGACAGAAGAAGAACAATCATTATCATTCCAAATCCCCACCAACGACGACGGCGGGGAAGACGACTCGTACCTCCTCTCTCATAAAGACGACGACGACGGGGGTGGATACTCGTTCTTCCGAGGGACCAACGGAGAGGAATATAGCGTGTTGGGAATGGGAGCTACGCCTATGGTACCGCCGTCGAAGAGAGGGAGAGATGTTTTGGTTGATTCGCCTAGGGGGAATACGAAGACTCAGACTCGGACGTATTCGACGCCGCATCGGTTGGCGAGTTTGAAATCTGCGATAGAGGGGTGGGATGATGAGGTTCGTGGTTTTCCTTTTTCTTTTCTCTCTCTTTTTCTCGGTGTTTGTGCTGACTTGAAGACGCAGACTCCGTTGCTTCCAACCAATATGAACATGAACCAGACAGAGCTGATGAACGTGACTATGGACTTGGACACCGATATGGATACGACGGCGGATAGTATCAACGTCAATACTGGTATGGCGGGGAGATTGATGATGTATAGTCGGCAGTTTGGATTTGGCCAGCCATCGTACGTATCGTCTTGTGTACGCCTCACCCCTTGTTGATGGTGATCTCTGTTTGGGTAGGAAATCCCCAGCGAAATCAGCGAAAAAACCTAGTACCTCGTACGTATTTATATTCGTCCTCGAGTTTTTCAAGGCGCTGACTCGAATGGTACAGGAAATCCCCAACCAAGCAAGAGAAGCTCACAACGAAGAAGAAGATATTCGGTCCTCCTCCAACGACCTCCCAGCCAGAACCCTCGTCGTCGTCTTCGTCTTCCATACCACCTATCTCGAACACGAACGCTCATCCAGACCCAGACCATACACCCGTCGATTTCATCCCACACCCGGCTCTGACGTCCTTACCGAGCGCAGGCGAAGAGAAACCCTCTCTCGCTGACACCCCCACCGACCTCGAAGCGCCTCTTGACGTTGTACAACCTTCACCTCCGCCTCAGCCGCTCTCGATACAAGACGAACAAGTCGAGCAACCTGTCGAAGCAGAGCAGCCGGTAGCATCAACTACGGCTTGTGTTCCATCGTCGTCACCTGACGCTCAAGAGAAAGAGAAAGAGAAAGGGAAGTTGCAGGTCAAGGCCAAGACAAAACCGAAACCAGTGGCAGGGAAAGGGAAAGGGAAAGCACCTACAACGTCGATATCCAAATCGTCACTTGCTCCCACGACTACGCATACCCGTTCTGCGTCTCCCCCAGTAACACCAGCGGCAGGCCTACCGTTTGAACCCGAACCTGAAGCTCGAAAGAGGGACTTTCCCCCCTCCTCGCCGGAGGAATCCCTCGATGTACTACCGCCAGCCAAACCTTCCTCCTCCTCCTCGAAACTTGCGACAGTCTCGAATACGAGAACTACGAGACGTACCCATACCCGTTCAGCGTCCAGCGTCACCGCCACGAATACGGGTGTGCGTGCGTCTTCAGCTTCTTCTTTGCAGCAAGAAGGCACGGAGCCCGCCTCCTCCTCGTCACAAGTACAAGTGCGAAAACTTGCGACGAGATCCAAGCCACCCACCACCACCACTACCACCACCAGACGTATCCATACCCGTTCTGCGTCCACGAATACGGGTGCGGGCGCGAGCGGGTCTTCTTCGTCTTTGCAGCAAGAGGTAGAGGCTACGGTTGTAGAATCCTCTTCTTCCTCTTCTACCGCTGAGGAGGAGGAGGTCAAATCGGAACCGAAACCTCCGTCTCCACCTCTCGCTCCTGAAGCTGAAGTTCCACTCACAACCACTACGACTTCCCCAGCCCCAGCCCCAACCTCAGAGACCGCTGTACCTATGTCCGAAGACTCGGATTCGGACGACGGTCAACCACACACCCACGCCCGACAACTCGTTTCTCCCCCTCTTCCCCTTCAAGAACCCGAACCGGAACCTGAAGTAACGAGAACTTTGCCGGTTGCGGTTGCGGTGACTTCGTCTCTTTCCACTGGCCCCTCGTTGGGTGTTGGTGTTGATGCAGATATCGAGGAGGAGGAGCGTGTCCAAGAGCCAGTGCCAGTGCCAGTTCCGTCGTCTTCATCGGTTGAGCAGGAAGAGGAGAAAGAGGAGACGGTGAGAGATGAAGAGAAAGTCAAGGTCACGCTCCCCCCGACTGCGACTGCTGCGAAACCGAGACCACCACCTTCGAATTCTGGTTCTGGTGGAGGTGCTTCGACCACGAGACATAAATGTCCTCCCCCGTCCACCACCATCACCGTTACAACAACAAAACCGCCACCGAAACCTAAGACGAAAGGGAAGGAGAAGGAGGAGGTCGAGAAATCCAACTCCAAATCCAAACCCAAATCCGAAGCCGGTACTGGATCTACTCGCACTCGTACTCAAAGGAAGGCTCCAACAACAGACGCGTTGCCGTCCTCCTCCTCATCAACGCAGAAGAGGAAGGAAGTGGAACCTGAGCCTGAGTCTGGTGCGAGAAAGCCGAAGAAGGCACGAGTTGTTGTAGCACCAGCACCAGCACCAACGAGGAGAGTAGCGGTAGCGGCGCCAGCGAAGAAGATGAGGGTGGTCTCTGCACCTGCACCTGCAACTACAACTGTGAGGGCGAAGGGGAAGGGGAAGGGGACAGAAAAGGTTGGGGAGAGTGTGGTTGAGGTCGGGGGTGTTCAAGAGGAAAGCGAGGTACGTTTTTTTCGTTTTGGATTGCGTTGTAACGTGTAACATCCTGATTTTGGTCCTCTCTCTCTCTCTCTCTTTTTCCTCTCTCAGCCTTTGACTTCGACATCGGCATTAGAGAAGACGGAGGAGACGGAGGAGGAGGTCAAGAATTCGGATTCTCAAGAACCACCACCGCCCACGGACACAGAAACCCCGGCTGACTCTACACCGACACCGGTACCTCTAGCTGACTCTTGTGCACCCGAACTTGAACCTCTCCATCGTACGGTTTCTGTTTCTGAAGCCCAAGCCCCCTCCTCCTCTTCGCTCTCGTTCTCTGCCTCATCCTCATCCTCTACGCCAAACCAACCACTCCCCTCACCACCGCCCCCAGATACGGATACCGACATGCTCACCCTATCACAACTCTCACCACGAAAGCCCCCCGCGTCTAAGAAACGACCCAGCGCAAGTTGTGATCGTGAAGACTCCGACGAGCTTAGGACCTCGAAACGAGCGAAGAAATCGACGAGGTTACCCCCCCTTCCTGATGCTGCCAGGGGCGGCTTGGGTGTTTCTGGGAGTAGTAATAAGAGGAGTCGAGGTGGAAGTGGAAGGGGGAGAATCGTTTCTGCACCACAGGGGATAGGTAGACGGCAGCGGCAACGGGTTCCCTCTGCGACAGTCTCAGGAAACGAGGAGAAATCGTCGTCGGAGATGCCTCCCCCACCACCACCGTTGACCAAACCCTTCGAGTTCAGTTTCCGATCCGATTCGAGGATCGCCGCTCGGAGGGAGAGGGAGAACTCGAACTCTGCTTCCACCTCTACCTCCACATCAACCCTCACCTCCACCCTCACCTCCTCTTCCCACCACCGCCCACAAACAATCCCCCTCTCAACCCACCTCCCCACACACACCACCCACCGACTCGCTCAACGAGCTGAATTCGACGCTTCCGTCGCCTTAAAGAACGAATCTAAAAGACGAGAAGAAGAGGACCGTCAACGTGCGAAGGAGGAGGAGGAGGCGAGGGAGGTTAGAGAGGTTAGGAGGAAGATGGATGAGGAGGCGAGGAGGAGGGTTGGGGAGTTGGTTGGGAGGTTTGGGGTGTGAGTCTGGGGGAGGGGGTTACTTACTACTTGCGCGGGGGCGTGTGGTGCCTGGACTTGTTTTTGTACTGTACTGATAATACATATCATACATATCTGCGTTATACGGGGGAAAAAAGGAAAAACACAAAAAATGCATTACTCCCACTTCATCTCCCTGGCTGGGAGTCGAACCCAGCTTTCGCGCGTCACATCGCCAAGCCAATGATTATTTTATGACAGGCGCGTGTACTAACCGATATACTACCAGGGAGTTATCCTTACATGTTATGGGTGGAATATATCCAAATCAAATTGTATACACAACTGGAGGAAAAATTCCTACTTACCTATAACTCCTCGCGCCTGACACCTGGATCATTCAGAAACACAATTCACAATTCACGATCACTCAAGGAACTTTTCAATAGGCGGATGGTTGTCTATCTCCTGTAAAATAAATTTTAAAAAGGCCTGGCGTCGGTAGCGGTAGCGGTTACAAAGACAACGGTTGTATCCATTTTTTCCAACTATATCGCTCTGAACTGAGCTTCGATCTTGTTCGAAGCTCAAGATCATGGCAGGCTGGTGTCATTTTGAACGGTTCAATTTTCGACACAATGAACATTGAAGGACGTGCTTTGATCACTCATCACTGTTCAGGGAGACTTTGGACCGGGAGTGGTCCTTTTCTCATCAGGAACACGCCGGGCTCACTACATTAACCACTCCTCGAGCAGTGGACTGGAATGATCGAGCCTACAGAATCGCAAGGGCCGGTATATCTCGCGATACGTACTGATTCAAGCTGGTGACTCTCGTTAACTTACTTGGGGGGAGTCTGTGTCAAGTTCCTGAATCCGCAAATTCGTGATTTCTCGCCTTGTTCCTTTCTAACGATACTACTCCTGTTAAAGTGACAACAAAAAACCTCCAATCAATAGAATCAATTCCGTTACAGGGAATCGAACCCTGGGCTATCGCGCGAATCATCTTTGCCTATCATAGGCCAATGAGAGGCGATAATGTTAGCCACTACACCATAACGGAGTTACCAGAAGTAGACATATCCCCAGCAATCTGTCGGTGAGGGAACGTGTGGTCGGCGTACATACTATCACAATTCTAGAACGATTCAGACTTCCAACACCCGAAGGACCACTGGACCCAGGACCCATCTATCCAAATGACTGGCTGTCAGTAAGCCGCGTCATGGGCGGAGGATCTGGATTTTGGGCGGCCCGTCCAGTGTCAGTGGGTACGTGGTGACAGTCTACCACTCAGTCGGGGTTCCCTACTCTCGTACGACTCGCCCGATTTGCCAGTCTGAGTTATTTCACTACCTCCGAGTCGTCATCAAGTGCTTCGCCTTCTCAGTTCTAACTTTTTCATCGCCTCCGAATCATGGAAGAGCTCTCTTCATGGCCAGTATTGGGCAATCAGTAATAGCACTGCAATATCTCGGAAGTTAACCGGAACTCCCGACCGCTCATAATCTCTTGAGATGCTTGCTGAGTATTAATTGCCGTTTGCTGTAGGGTTTTCCTAAAGTACATAATCATCGCTGCGAGGAGGGACAGGGTAGCGTCCGTCCGGTGGAGGGTCTACATCAACCAGGAACCTCTACCTCAACTCCTCCTCACCTCCACATCCACCCTCACCACCACCACGACCCAAATCCAACACTCCTCCTTCGAACCCACCGGCTCGCTCAACGAGCATCTGTCGCTCTGAAAGACAAAAGGAGAAGACGGGAGGAAGAGGAACGTCGGCAGGCGAAGGAGGAGGGTTGGGAGGTTTGGGGTGTAGTTTGGAGGTTTCGAAGGAGATAGGGAGGGGTGTGGTTGTCTGTTTCTCGTACTGTTTTTGTCGTGATAATATATACATACACATGCGATAAAGGAAAGGGAAAAAAAGAAAAAAAAAGAAAAGACAAAACTTTCGGTGCGTTCAGAACTACTCCCTGGCTGGGAGTCGAACCCAGCTTTCGCGCGTTGACATTTGCCACACAATCTACATGACAGGCGCGTGTACTAACCGATATACTACCAGGGAGTTGTCTTCAGTGCATTATGCACCCGTAAGCCAAGACTCCCACTTATCGATGACTCCTCGCGCCTGACACCTGAACGTTGAACTCTTCCAGCTCGTCTGCGCGTGGCCCCGGTAGTTTTTCTTTTACAATCGTCAATCTCAAATGTTCAATTCCACCCTTTTTCAACGTGTTTGGTTCTCGGTATTGAAAGAGTTGCCTTGATAACCGTTCAGCGAGACTTGGACGTCCTCGACTGCAACAATTGAGGGATAATCACGAGGGGCCAGTACTTATACTTGTATCTCGGCGCCATAAAAATTGAATTCGGTGAATTTATAGACTGCCGAGTTCCTGAATTCGCATTCGTGATTTATCGCCTTGTACTTAGTCTCGCTTACCATCCCTCTACAACCGGGTTCCCTTTTGAGGGTGGTTGTAGAGGGATGGTAAGCGAGACTACCTTGTACCTAAATCCTCGCCCGACCCGTTCCTTGAATCGAACCCTGGGCTATCGCACAATTAAACTTACTTGGATAGTAAATACACAGGCTCCCAAGTTCATAAATCCGCATTCTGGTTTCTTGCCTTGTACCTAGATCCTTGGACCTTACCCGACCGGTTCCTTCCTAACGATATTACTGCTCCTGTAAAAAAAAAAAAGAACCCGATAGACGCGTCAGTTCCGTTACAGGGAATCGAACCCTGGGCTATCGCGCGATCATCTTTGCCTATCAATGAGAGGCGATAATGTTAGCCACTACACCATAACGGAGTTGTTGGGTCTGTACATACTACCAGTAAGTACCCAGAGGCGCTTTGAGGGAATGTGTTAGTCGTATTATCGCAATTCTAGAGCGTAACCGCGGTCTTAGCAGAACAAGCTCCCTCTTACCTCACGTGAAGTCAAGAGAAATGCTCTATCTGCCAGCTTTTACACTTATTGATTGAAAAACAGTCAGACATACAACTATATTTAATTAGAACCATGTCAAGAATACAAAAATACAAGATCAAATTGGCTGACTACGCTACAACTGTCAAAGGAAATGAGTCGAAGCGGGTCGAATCAACTGAGTACCCAAAGTAAGCGTGAATCTCTGACATCTGTGAAAGAGCGGTACCGAGACTCACCTACGTTCCGGTATCCATCACAGTCGCGTTAATAGTTATGGGCGGAGGATCTACATTTCGGGCGGCCTGTCCTCAGGTGAGCACGTCTGAATATAGATTCAGAATCCGGTTGTGACCACTCAGTCGGAATCTGGATTCCCTACCCTCGTACGACTCGCCCGGTTTTGCCAGTCCTTACCGAGTCTTTTCGCTACCTCGACATCCAGTCCTTCGCCTTCTCGATTCTGAATTTTCAATTTATTATCACCTTGTATACTGCAGAACGTGCTCGATCCTCCGAAGCTTACAAACTGATGATGTTTGAGATCTAGTGGGAATATTAGACGAGTATGTCCGAGTGGGAGGAGGGCGACACGCTCTTCTCGACTCCTGTTAAATGTGCATGACGTGGCGTGGCATATTGCGGCGGTGTTTTTGGGCTCTGGCCATCGGACATCTGGATCTTTATTTTTGTGCTACCCTTTCTTCCCTCGAGCGTTCCCTGGAATCCCTTTTCATCGCTTTCTTCGCACTCTCATGACCTTTATTTGAACGACTTTTCTCATCTAGACTGATGTTTTGCGGTTGATGATGCTCGATGCGGCGATGCCTGATGCAGATGGTCGAGGATCCATCACATACTTAGCCATCCTGGAGTCCTCCCTAAAATTTCCACCTTCTGTTTGCCCTACCTGTCATGACTTCATGTATTGCTTCGACACATACTTTCATGTATTGTTGGGGTCCCCATCATTCAGACTTGGCGTGCCAGATCTGTCAACAAACTCGAAAGAATCGGATCAAGTTGATTGTCACTGCACTGGAATCCTGTTGTATCAACAGCGCGGAGCCGCGATTTTGTGGGTCGCACGAAGTATAAAACGTCTTGCATTCTAGTGGTGACAATGGCCCGTTGGCTCTCAATATGGACTTCATGGAGGGTTCGGATTCAGCACTTGAAACGCAACGGCGTCACCTTTTATATATCGCTGTGGGCTTACTGGCAGTGAGTCTCTCTCTGTACAACTAACCAGTACCCTCACTCGTGATGACACTACAGGTCTACCTTTTGGACATTATCCTACACGCACGAGTTGATTTTCGACTTGTGTGCAAGTCCGGGTTCCATCTTCCGCAGGCTATATATGCTACAATGAGGTGACTTGCTCACACTGTCAGCCCGCAAAACGACTTGTGCTGACCTATAAGTCAGACTCGTGAGTTTGACACTCTTGAGTCTTGAGATGGTGGTCTTGGGTGAGCCGCCTCTTCCTTGCAGCGTGCATTGCCATGAATCATTCCTTTCAGCTGCGCGAGTTGGTAGTAAGCGCTGCCGTGCCCTCCATATTGCAGTAACATCGTTGTGGAGCCTTGACTATGCCTTGATGGGGGGGCTACATCTATTACGGACCCGTGCCATCTCCTGTGAACGTACTTGGGTGGTCCGGTGCCTCTCCGTCATATGGCTTCTATCTTCCGGGACATCCATGGGGATCAGTCCTTACGTTATCCAAGGAGGTGTAATCAGCACCAACCTGTGCATGCACACTAGCGTCAATCCCACCCTCGTGCAACTTTTGCTGGGGATCGACGCATTCCAAGGCACTTGTACAGTCCTTGCAGCTAGCAGTGGCCTTATTATTTCGCCCGGGGTATACGCCACGGGTCAATCCGGATTACTCCAGAAACTGAAGGTCGCAATCCTGGCTAAGGACATTCCCACCTTCTCAAAAGCACTTCTGCGGCACGGACAACGACACTACCTGTGAGTTCATGTCTTGGCACCACCGTGACTCTGGGCCGACATTGATCTCTATTTCAGTATTGAACTGTCTGGCTGTCTGGTGTTCACTCCCTTAATGGGAATCAAGACGATTCCCCTTGCATATCGCATCGGATCCGTGCTCGTTGCTCATGTCTTTGTCCATTGTAGATCATGTTCAGTCTTCCGGAACGTCGGGATATCCAATTATCTGCGCGACGAAGGAGTAATTGACATGAACAACGAGTCTATCTCATTTAGGACTCGGTCAGATAGTCTCAATCTCAGTGCGTCTCATACCGAGAACCAAAATTCGACCGAAACAGAAACGGTGAGTCACATTCCGGGCCAAAAATCTATCCTCCCCCCCCCCACTTAACATATGTACCCACAGTCCACGGAGGGGATTCAGTCAGGAGGCAGACGACCGTATGCAAACGCGTTGGCCTGACTGATCATATCCCCTTGTCTTTTGCCCTTAATGGCTTTTTTTTTGTTTTTTAGATGTTATGTCCCATATAATTTGTTTTGTTCCTTCGTGATACTATTATGCCTTTGTAAAACACCCCCTCTTCAATGTTTTTACTTCAGTTTGATCTCTGTTTTTTTGTGACCTGAAGAAATGACACACCACATCATTGAACTTTTGACGACCTTTACCAGCATAGAGAGCCCCCAAACTCGCTGGAGTCATGATCCGGGGACTTATCCCCGAGATTGCTACCTTCTGTTATTTAAATCTGATTTGTTGCGGAATAGGATCACCAAATAGGTATGTGCTCGAACCCACAGTTATTCTTCTACCTCATACCAATACCTCATTAGCCTACCACCTACCGTGAGCATCTGATTCATTTTGCTCTTCTCATTCAAATTGCGTGATTAGTTTGCCGACTTGAGTCTGCGTCTAACACCTGGCTGAGGTGACGGGCTTTGATTGGCTTGTGGGTGAGCACAGATCATGAGCTCCTCAAAAATGTAACCTCCAACTTATCATCTATAACTTCGGGTTACATCCTTGAATTCGGCTCCAGCGTTGCAGTGATTATCCTCACTGCACAGGGGTCATGCTTGTATCCCTCATCAGATTTTCCGCATCGGAATAAACTCTGTATCAACCCGATATTCTTGCCATAAGTCGGAAATGCCGCCGCCACCATGATCATCGTTTCGTCCGCCGCAGAGTGACGCTAAAACTCGATACATACTCCCAAGTCGAACTGGGGGATGGACGGCTCGCGCAGTGTCGTCAGTGTCGTTGGGTCGTGAATTCGTAGGGAGGTATCGGGTGTGGGCGTTAATGATATGGCAAAGTTGAGGTAAACAATGGGATTCTTAAGACCTTCCGTTATAAACTGCTGATCCGTGGATAAACCCTCGAGTACGGACAATCGAAGCTTGTAATGATCCACTGCTTGTCGAATGGACTGGGTATAGAGACCAACGAAGTAGAGGATGAAGGCCTCAAAGAAGCTGGAGTCGGAGTGCGATATGAACCGCGACATTACGACTTAGATGTTCGTGTTAGTGACGGAAACGTGTCCCGAAAAGTGTAAATACCTACGTCGTACTTTCGGTGATACACCTCGGCACATCTTCTTGTGTTCTTTCCAGGATACTTTCTGACATTCCACCGAACAATAGATGACCCATGAACACGAGATATACTCGTAAGGCCGGTACCAGTGGTATCCACCACCTCTACGAGTAGTATATGCAATTGAGACCATGTCGACCACGTCCTATGACACTCGTCGATCACCTTGATCCACGTTTGAGCGAAGAGAGGTCCGATGTATGTGGTCGTACGACTCAACGAGCGTGCGGAATCGTCACGACCCCGCGGCCCAGCTACCGAGAGAAAGCAACCGGGGACACACATGAGAATGTGATTTCACACGGCAATGTCTTCCGCGGTTGAGGGACCTTCGTGGTCTCCGAGAATTATGTCTTCGAGAAGTACCCTCACCCATGGACCAATAAGAGATTTCCAGCTGGGTCGGATAACAGATGTTTCGCGGCTCCTTGAGTGCACCCATCACCTGTATTGCTCTCTGTATATTCGATGGGGGGTTATAAATATCAGCGAGGGTGATAGAGGGCGGCTTTCCGAGTCTGCGAAGCGCATCGAGCGCGTTGTTGGCCTGGGGAAATCGTCGAAAACAATGCAAGGTGAACTCGAGGTCCACTGGTGGCAGGTACGCACGTGACCCCATTTAGTGAGAGCACTGTGAGCAAGGAAGATATAGTCAAGCCGATGGAGATACAGGAAGGAAGCTCAGGCAGTAGTCCTTTTGGTGGTGAGGTGGTGGTTAAATAGCAACCCGTATGATCGAGGATTCCCACAGATTCAGAGTGACATCAGAGTTCGGCCGATCTTCAACCACGTGCGTTACAGTTCTCATCAGGTGATTCTGAACGCGCTCATGAAGATCATTTTTGGTCCAGTGTTAGCCGTTCGAGCAGGCCGAACCCCAGCTAAATTTGATGACATTTGTACATTGTATGAGCTATTCTATGAATTGAGATTCAATAATGCAGATTCCCCACCTAGCCACTACACCATAACGGAGTACATATAACAACGGGCGGATCTACCGCATGGCTCAGAAGTTTTGAGCAGCCAACTCCAACCGTGTAGAAGACGAGAAGCTTCATGGCCCACCTTCCCAACTTGTTCAAAGGCTCAACTTCCACTCTGGGATCAGCGAGGCTCAGCGCCGCCTTAGAGTGTTGTGAAATGTGGTTCTCAGGTTACCCAGGTCTTGTGGCATCAACTTACCATAAGCACGGATGACAACAGTGTCCCAAGAGACCTTTAGTACCAAAAAAACAATCAAAGAGGCTCATTGTCGCTCAAATTTGGTTTTTTAAACTCATTGTTTTGGTCTTTTGCCGCCCTCACAATAATCGTGGCCCCAGGTACGAATCCAATTTGGGCGAACTATAGCTGGTTGGGCGTGAGTGGCTTTAGCAGAAGACCGAGATATATAAGAACTCAAATGTTATGACTTTCGAGTCCTATTCGACTTCGACGACGCATTCCATCCATAGTCGCAAGTGCCCAAGTCAAGTAAGCACTTCTGATGTCTCCTCTGTAGACTCCCTCATCTCATTTAACCCATGACTTTCAATCCACTCGAAGTCCTACTACCTAATGACTGCCACGGTTCTATCCTCAGGCTCGGTGCTTCTTGCCACTCAGTCCAAAAGGCGAAACATCAAGAACCTACGACTTCACGTCCCGGCGGGAAGTCTTGGCACAGTCCCTCCTCCACCGCCTCCTGCCCCCGTTCCCGTTCTTAGGCCGCACTGGCACCCCGGGCCCAAAAGCTCCGACAAGCTTATTCTAGCTCGATCAAACGCTCAACGGGGTGAATGGACGAAGGTTGTTCTGCACCGGGACCAGGAGATCGGGAAATCAAGCCATGGTCGAAAAGGATTTCTGGGATTGTTATCCAAAGTTAAGGTTCGAGTCGAAGAGAGAAAGCAAAAAGAGAAATACATTCCTCCCTTGTCTCACAGATTGAGAGAGAAACGTATGAAGTTCAAACGGGGGCCGAGGGTGCAGGGCAGCTTGAGGGATATCAGGAGGAGGAGGAGGGTGCTCAAGGCGATGATGATAACAAATGCTACGGCAAACGGGATGATTTGAGCTCCTGGATTTTGTTCGGACAGGTAATGAAGAAGTGCAATTGGAGCATATGTGTGTAGTCTGTGGATGGCGCGCAAAGTCCTCTGTCTCCGATGCTTGGTTGATATATGAATGATGCTTGTATTTGTCTATCTTCCTTATTAGTATATTTACTACCCTAATATCTACGCTTTAGTGAATGATCTGTAGTACTGACACCCCCTTTCCTCGTACTTATAGTAGACGAAGCTTAGGACTCATCGGTGTGCAAGTGCCAGGACTCGAATGTGCGGATATCCATCGGGTGTCGGAGCATATGCACCACTGTTGGAATGATGTATGTAGCGCGTGCTCATAGTCCGCCACGATTAAGGTACACCCGGATATTTAGAAGTTTACCAGAAGGGTGTATTAATATCTGTATTCTCCCGATATAGCTCAAACTGCTAGGGACGCATTCTAGCGCGTGTATCCTAGAGTGTAGGCAATATAAGGAATATGGACAACCATTTCTCCATACAGAAGACGGCATATATGCTGGTTCGCATTTGTAAGCGTGCGAGGTGCATGGTCACCGGACATTAACTTGCATATATGATTTGGGCCAGAGTTCGATATCGTTGTCTTTCTTTTCTCTCGTCAGGCGCTGTATTGGCAGCCAGTCCTCCTAAGTAGTCGACTTGTCCACAAGTGGGGTAGTCTCATTCGGTACGTCCTGTATCATAGTTTAGCGCTTTCTCGACTTAGGCGCTTTCTCGGGAGCTCGTTCTCCTGAGTCGTCATTCATCTGTCCATCGAGCGCCTGACTCTCAATCGGGAAGTTCCGAATCGATCACGGTTAATCGGTGCATCCGCACACTGACAGTTGGACAGTTGCTCCTCAGCAACTTTATTTGCAAATGCCTCTTAGGGGGTTGAATCAGTTTCAAGTGCTTTCCGGCCTGTTAAACCTTCGGTTGATTTTCTTGAACGTTACTTGGGTTTGCTACCTTGGCGCGCTGCCCTTTGTCCCGTTCGAATCTCGATTCGGCGCTCAGGACTGAGCAGTGAGGGGGCTGTCTACATGTGGCGAAACATTCATAATTTGGCAAGTGCGAAGCGAGGATGGCTCGGAATTCGCTGCTCGTGATTATATCTGAGCAACGAGCTGTAGACATAAATTCGCTCACTGAGGTCCTGGTCCAATGAGGCTTTTGCGGGAACGGGGACCGAACAGGTTCTCGATCAGTAAAATACAAGGTTTGGCATGATGAGCTCACCGGCATCCTCTCGGCCTCCTTGTTCGTTAAAATTTACCTTGAGCTCGTTTTCCGGGCTGTTGGCTCACTCAAATACAAGGCTTCAGCGTTCAAAGATCACATACAAATGCTCACATGTCACCTCCAGGCGCCTTCTTGATCATCTTCAACCATGCCCTGAGTATTTCCTACTGGGTATTGACTCGTCAAATATACACTGGCTTCAATGTTCGATAACAATGTTCGAGTAGACGTATCTCCGGTTTCCGGTACCACACCGTCCCTGATTTTTGTGAGGCGATCGGCATAGTGTCTCGAGCTCAAGTGCTTTTGGAGGTAAGTTGGTGACATATGTGGGCTCAATTAAATTGTCCTATTCGTAAACCTTATACGGTCAGCTTTGACCTCGCCCTGAGTGGCGTCCTGAACATGCATGAGCGGTGGCGCGTCCCTCTCATTAGGCCTCGTTGACACATGCATGTGTGCAATTTGATGTTGGAGCATCAAGCTCACGTCGCACGAATTCCACAACCATTACTGTATCCCTTAGCTCGGGGCGTAGACATGTCCGTAGAACGCTGATGCTTACACGATGTTGAAAATCACCCCGAAATTCTGAGTTCCACTTATCCTACTTTAGAGTGCCTCGAGGCATTTCGAACCTGTTGGGTTCAGTCCGCTTCGGATTATCTCTTTATCCATTACTGTATATGGTGAACGGGCAACCTCAATAACACGCCTATTTGTGTAGGGTCGTGAAATGTGCACTCGCATCGAATGTTCATGAGGGACGCAAGATTCTGAATATGTATGGAAATACTCAATACGACCCACAGTAGAGTCGGTACCCCGATTCTCGGCGCCCATATGGGCTTATTTTGCATCCAATAACGGCGCCACCGACTCGCGGTCGGGCCTGGACTCTGAGACGTGGGCCTGAAGTGGATGTATTGTGGAGGGATGAATGCCAAGAGAAGCGTAGGTTGTTTGGCAGGTCTGTATGTTACTACAGTATACAATCGGACTACTAATACTACTATTAGATAGTGCCCGATGGTCGTGAGTCGCCTAAGAGCATAAGGCGAGCGTGTACAACAGAAGAGGGTGGTGTTACAGGCAATTACAGGCAAAAGAGGAGGTAGAGAAGAAGGAGATTCACTGCTATCGTAATGCCACCGTGTCGAGAGAGGATTCATCATTGTTTCATGAAGATGCTTGCATGAAATTGAAGAAAGGGGAGTGTCCGGGCAATCGTCAGCCATATCTTGAAGAAAGACAATCAGTATGGAAAGTATGAGGACAAGAAAACAGATCAATCCTACCATGTATACCCTCAAGGTAGCCTTGTCCTCATCCTCTGACCTCTGAAAGAAGATACGAAGGGACAGGTAACACCCGAAAGTAAGGAACAAGCAGTAACCCGGCACGGAAAGATTCCAAAAGCACCCCAACCCTGCTGTCCAAGAGCTGATGACGACGGAAGTGATGTATCGACTTCCATCGGGCAACAAGGTGGGAAAGGTAGTTCGGCCCTGCAGACGGTCACCGACTTCATCACGGAAGTCCTGCTCAAGCGTGTGAGCGTGAAGTAAAACTTCTATACAACCGTCCTAGCATACCTGAACGTGAATGGTCGTCCAAATTAGACCGACGCTGAAGAGGGGCACGATCCAAAACGATATATCGCTCATGTCCGCTTGCCCTATTGGGTGTTTAGGATTTTGACAGGACTGGGAAGGTAGGCGTATTTGACTTACCTGCGCCAGCGGTCATGATAGATGCACCCACGTCCCAAGAAACCATTCCAATCGCGTTGAGAAGATTTTTCGAGTACCTTAATAAGTTTAAACGCCATCAAAGCCGGGAAATGAGAATATAGCACGCTACTCACCACTGGGAATCCAAGCCACCCTCATTATAAGCCACAAACGCCAGCGTAAGTACAATCCCGGGAATCAAGACCCCATTCTTCCATGAGAGCCATAAGCATATCGGGACAAGCGCCCATCTCAATGTGTACGTCGATTTGACCGTCATCAGTCCCGAAGGGATCGGGCGGTAGGGTTTGTTCATCCCGTCTTCGTCAGGACTATACATCTGGTTGGCAGCGCAGAACTGTAGGAGGTAAAGCCAGATCCAAACTAGCAGATGGACGACGACTTGAAGTCCTGGCATTGATGGTGCACTTAACAATCCATAGCACATCTAAGTCGAAGCAATGAGCAAACAAGATTCTCGAGATAGTATGAACAGAAACGAGAAACGTACCACAGGAATAATAATGGTCTTCATGTCAGACATCGTAAACGCAAACCCAATGTGAACTACGGTCGTGAATTGATTGACAAGGTGAACGGTTATTTCCTCCAAGTTGTGTATGAGGAATGAGGTGACAGGAAGGGATTGCCATAGGTCTGAATCCTTCCCTTGACCGTTGAGCATCAAGGACGACATCGAGAGAAGCGACGCGGGAACGCCTGAATCGTGGGCAGGGAAGACAGGACGGGGTCGAGTTCTCGGTTTTTTGAGTCCCGGGCTAATATACCTTGTATTTTGGCGATGATAAACGACCGGCATAGAATTGAATGGCATAAAGGATTTTCGCCGAAGGCCCGAAACGCATGTTAGGGTGAGCGCCAATTAAAAATGACAGCCTCGAGGCTCAGGGACGACTGATATCCTCTAATATCGATGGAGATGACGGACATTCGCTTAAAAGAAAGTAATTGAAAATACCCGCCTGGTTCAAACCTTCCGGATATGTCGAAATTGTTTGACGAGAGATACCCCAGACCCTAGCGTTCTCCTGAGGGTCGCCTTCGAGGCCTAGGCTTTAGTCCTTAGCGTCTCCCAATACGCAAGTCCTCTGGATACAAATGACCAGCTATCAGTCTCTTCTGAGTGATGAAACAACGCGATTGTCAGAGGCGGAAGGACCCTGAAGAACCAATCCCGGTAGACGATCTCCGATCGGCCGTGATTGCCCTACTTATGATACACAGGAGTCGGGACATGGCTGGACATGGCTACCTTTGTAGAGGAATTTGCGTCAGCGCGTCTGACCCAGCCTATCAGAAAATCGGCCTCAACTACGGCCTCAAATCTGACAGGGAGAAATTTTGGAGGTTCTTCCGCGAATTAATCAATTCGCATGGAAAAGTCAATTTGCATGGGTTCCTTGGTGTGTGTCCTTCTAGGGCAGGGTTTGCCACGCAAGAAAAAGTGGGTATGTGTACTTGTAGGGGCCGAGACCCATCGTCAGGCACTGTGGGGAAACGCCATGGCTATGTGAGCGCTGCCGAGACTACAGACCACGGAGACGGAGAACGTCAGCTCAGCAATTGTAACACCGTCGGAGTCAGAAAGGCGACCCCTCCTAACAGTCTCGGAAAAGAAGCGTCTTCGCAGGTGTGGCAAAAGGCAGAGGGACGGCTATCGCCGATTATCCGCCTCTCGTTAACGTCAAGGCGGGAGTCAGCCAATGGAGCAATTGGCCAACTGTAAGGATATTCCACAAGAATCTTTGTAACAGATTACCCTTCAGTGTCCCTTTGCGTATCAAATATAGTGATTCCCAGTGAGGACAGACCCAACCAATCCGATCCGAGGGGTAGAAGTACTGGTGGTTTTGAAGCAAAACACCAGGGATGACATAAGACTTCTTGGCGTTCATCTACGCAGCTGAGTACCCGGGTACATACATCATTATAGTGTCAATGAATAGGCGACGACAGCCTACAGTTGTATGGCACTGTCAAGAACAAGTTGGGTGTTAATTACCCGAAACTCTGGCGCGAACTGATGCAAAGCCGCAAAAATCTAATCATATGTGCTCACCCCTAGTGTCTGCCATGTACTCTAGTAGGTCCAGGCTGGATGTCTTGACCTTCACTTTTTACCCTTCCCCAAACTTCGGCGAGGTCTACCCCCGTAGGGTATATTAAAATTTCGATTAGCCGATGGCGCTTGCTTGCACTCGATACGTCCAGGGGTTATACTGATCCGGCAATACCCTTTTTGAACAGTGGCATTGATGCAAGTACTGTTAGAAGCCAGGTGAAGGGCTTGTTTACAAACGACATACCTCAATTGATGCGCTTGCTGTGAGCGGAAAGGGTGTTTTACTCGCCCGAGGAGTCCTCACTCATTTTCCGAGCCCCAATTGGAGTCTCGAAACTCTGAACGGGACTTTGACTGAACCCTGCAGTCGTACAAAAGAGCAAAATCGAAGTCGCGATACACCTTGAGCTGAGGGTGTTGAAGTGAACGTAGGCTGCCCGACGCTCGACGCCCGACGCCCGCACAACACCTGCTCCAATGCGGTCCGCCTAGCCGCGCCGCTTGCCGCCGGCAGATCTTGACCTTAAAGTTATCTTATCGCATCTCCGGTCACGAGTCGCCTGTAGGCTAGGCAAAAGATACTGGACCACCACCACCAAAACCACACTCTGGTCAACTCAAGCATTTTCTCTACCGAGTTTCGTGCTACCCTTTGTCTTCTTCGTAGCCGTTTATCCATCCTGCTCTCGCCTTTGACTCCATTCCAAAAAGGTTCTTCGCTGCAACATCAGTATAAAAACAGAACTGAGTATGTATATGAACTTTGATCGGCGGGTTCCTGTGTAGTTCATCTTCTCTCAAAAGAGGCTCTATGGTCTCACTCGTCCAACTATCACACTTGTTGGCATAGCGAACAGAATTCGATATCGATCTTGATACTGAGTGCTGCTAATGAAAGGGACAGAGTAAGCCATCATTTTCTCTCCGTAGCCTCATTCATGACAACTCGCTCAGCAGGCTATGTCTTAAACCTTACCCTGCTTTGATAATTCATTTGCGGAACTATCGAGGTCAAACTAGCCAGTATAGTCCCCGCCGACCCTGTATCGAAAATTGGAACACCCGACATTTGATCCTTGTGTGCCCAGTGGTCTGGACGACTTCAGAAATGGACAAATGTATACGTTCAATCACGGGAAGAGAACCTTTCAAGCAGGTATCGAGAGTCAACATCATACCCTTCGTTGCTCCGACGATACCTCAGGACGATGCCCTCAAAATGGCAGATCCATCTAAAAGACTGGTAATGGATATATCATTGTGCAGGTGTGTATTCATCTGGCTGGATACTGCGTTTTTGAAGATGTCCTAGGCCCGCTACTATATTGCATTATTGCGAACCGGTAGTGGTTGATGAATGATCCTTCAGGTGAAGATCCCGTCCAGCTCCCCGTCCGGGCTGGCCTTCTGACATATACGGCAGTTCAGCATTTGGCACAGCGGTAGAAAGACTATCATCAAGTGTATTACCCATAAGTTTGCTCTTCCGGGCTGAGTTCTTGCAAGGCCGACAGGAAACCCGTTAGTCGCGTCACCCGTATACGACTCCTTCGCGGAAGGCCACAGCCATCGTTTTCTAACTACCGAGGACAAACACCCAAGCAGGTATAAAAGCACAATTCGTCCAAGACTCACCTCCCATTTTCCAGTCTTTCTATCTCTTGACCGGTAGCATCATGAGGTTCTCCGCATTCTTGTCTCTTGCCGTCGCGCTTTCATTACACTACGGTGCTGCCGATAGCGCTATTGTCAGCTCCAGACAGCAGGATACTCCGCCGGAGCAGGGGGTGATCGTCAGTACGTTGACATTTCACAACGTCCATATTATTGTAATCTAATTTTTGAGGTCGCAGATCTGAACAATCAGCTCGCCTTACCCAACCTTCGAGAAGCTAAGATCGGAGCCCGTCACATCCGTCTCAACACGGACGAGATTCAAGGACTGACCATGTACGTTTACCCACTCAGGCACTTCTATTTGTGCTCCAGCTTAACGTCGCCGACATCCAGGGTCGGAATGAGATTTATGAGAGAGGCCTTCGTCTTCTTCAATGTTACGAACGTCCACACCTTCAAGACCAAACTCGCCGCCGAGCTACACCCACGGATTACCACGGCCACACAGCTTGCTGATCCCGTCAAGCAGCCAATGGTCGCTGTCAATATTGCCTTTTCCGCTAAGGGTCTCGAACTCCTCGAGGTCACCGACGATTTGGGTGATCCCAACTTCAAGGTCGGACAAGGGAATGATGCGGTGATGCTTGGGGATCCCGGGACCACGAAATGGCATGAACCTTACCAGAAAGGTGTTCACGGCGTTCTTCAAGTAGCCGGCATGCAGAACATGATCGAGGATGAATACGAAAAGATCAAGTCTATCTTCGGCGATGCGTTCCAAGAGGTCTATAGGTTAGACGCTTTTGCCCGTCCGGGAGAGGGAAAGGGCCACGAGCGTGAGTGTCGATGTGTCTTCGAATACCTTTGATATGTTCATCAAACCCGTTGAATCTTAGACTTCGGCTGGGTCGACGGCATCACTCAACCCGGCGTCGAGGGTTGGGATACAGACAAGACGGTCACTCCAGGTCAGGCTATCGTGAAGCCCGGTGTCATCCTCCTCGGAGAAGAAGGCGACGACGTCTCACGTCCAGATTGGGCCAAGAGTGGTTCATTCCTGTGTTGGCGTCAACTTCAACAGCTCGTTCCAGAGTACCATCAATATCTGGACGCTAATGCGCCTGACGTTGCCGGACTGAGCCGTGATGAAAGTGTTCATTTGTTTGGCTCTCGGATGATGGGACGTTGGAAGAGTGTGAGTCTCTTGATAACATTTGAAACGCTGTTCTGACATTACTATCCAATAGGGTGCTCCTCTCGACCTCTCCCCTCTCCATGAGAATGTAACTCTCGGTGCCGACGTCGTCAGGCGAAACAACTTTACCTTCGATCATCCCGAGTTTGGTCAAGAATTTGATCTCAAGACAAATCAAACATGGTGCCCCTTCTCTGCTCATATCTTGAGGAGTCGTCCACGAGCACATTCCGGCAACCCTGAAGATCTTGTTAAGACCCATATGCTGCGTGGCGGTCTCCCGTACGGACCTGAAGGTACTTAATGGCGGTGTGATTAACCAGGGTCAGGATACTCACAAAGACATACAGTTACTCGGGACGAACAATCTACGGTCAAGAGTTCTGACGACCCTAAACTGGAACGTGGGATGGCTTTCGGTATGTTTCTACTACTCTCAAGTGCTCGAACGCATCTAACCTCGGTATCCCAAGCTGCGTATCAATCCAACTTGGCTCAAGGGTTTATCTTCGCGCAGAAGCAGCTTGTTAACAACAAGAAGTAAGTTTTCCTTTCCCACTTCGGTGCTATCATTCTCACTTTCGTGAAAGCTACCCAGAGGGAACTAACACTGTGAGTACTAAGTCTCTGACCCTACTCTGTACTAATCGACTACCGTACTAGGGTGTTGACGCGGTTATTGGATCCTTGAACAATGGTCTTACCGGGGACACTCAGCGAACTATCATGGGCATGGACTGGAACAACCACAGTAGCCCCATCAACATTTATAAAGGTACGGGAAACGCTGGGTTCCATCGTCTACATTCCTTGACGCCATACATGTAGATTTTGTCGTCACTCGCGGCGGGGAATATTTCTTCTCTCCCCCAGTTTCGGCTATCAAGGGCAAGTTGGCTGAGATGCATATGAATGGCACGACTATGGGGGATGGCAACCAGAACAGTACCATCGGCGGAGGAGATGCAGGACATGCCGGGAACTCCACTGAAGAAACGGGTCACGGGGATGACCACGGAGATATGGGAGGTATGGGTGACGATGATATGTAGACGACGATCATTCCAACTCTACTCGAATCAACCGCTTAAAAAGAGACCGGTTGTTCGTACACTAATAACTATTAATTCATGTAAAGACGTTTTGTGTGTCGAGCTCTTTTGTTTAATCAATCAGTATAATAATCTAATGATTTTGGGAGTACATTGAATGGTCGTTGGTCAAATTCGGCAATCTCCGAAGCTGCTCTCTGCTCAAGAAGATGGCTCGTCTGATTTGTCTCCCCACCTTCAATACTTGCATCACATTTTTGTTCGGTGTAACCCTCTCGGAGAAAGGTCTACTATGGTCATTCAAGCCTTTCATACATGGGTGATTCGACCTCAGACATTTGGAAATTGACCACCTGGTCCAAGGAGCCAAAGCTAGGGTTTAGCTCGGGTGCAATGCTTGTTCCGACGCGGTCGTGGTTTCGCCTCAGGAACAGTTTTCTCAGACGCTCGCTCCTGCTACGTACATTGTACCCGATACACCCGAAATTGAGCCTGACATATCTTCCTGCTCACAGATGTACTCACTTTCACACACTTCCATGATTCGATAGAACTTCGAAGCTTCCTAGACCAAGGTTTGCTTATCTGTGTTCAACTGGAACATCAGTCTATTGAAGCCCGTTTATGTCCGTGCACGATCGCTCCCGTTCGGCTTCTTTCCTTTCCTCTACAAGACTTTAAGAGGCAAGACTCAAGATACAAGCATTCGCACATCCCATCTTTACCCCACAAGCATCAATCACGACTCACAAACTCGATCTGTACCAGTCTAATCCCAAAGCAGGATGTCTTCCAATTCGTTCAATTCCAGTATAGCGGAGACCTACAGTCCAAGGAGCAACATGTGGAGCATTATCGTCGCACCGATTAGTAGTCTCATGGTATGTTCGCGGTTTTGTTAAGCTTAGTGCTGGATTCAAAAACGTCTTTGCCTGACCGCTAATCTCATCAGGTCATGATCTTTTTATACGGTCCGGAAATTATCTGGATTAAGATTTCCGTGGCGCTTCAGGCTCACCAACTACGATTTCAGGTTTCTACGTCCTCCTCTTCGGTTTATGTCTTCGTGCGCTCTTCCGAAGCACTATCGCAACCAAGCGGTTTTATACCATCCTGAGCAGCTTGCTGTTCCTGATGGTCACGGTTATATGTATATGCGAGACCTGGCTTTTGGTGCGACAAGCAATTATACTTTTCACGCCTTTGAAGACGGGGGACTGGCAAAAGATGGTGAATTACCTCTACTCGGACTCGGGGAAGACAGCTTTGGAGCGAGTATGCTCGGTTTGCTGCAGTAAAAAGTGGACTGACTCTTGCTTGTGCCCGTAGAACGACCTTAGAGGTTACATCTATCCTCATGAAGTGAGTGGATCGGCAAGCCTGACCAGATGACTACCTAGTCTTACGGTTTCCTCGCCTTTCGCTAAGTGTGGTCGTTGATGTCATGCTGGTCTGTGATCCTCTCACCAGAGGATTCGAGTTTTAACTTCTCTTCCTACTGATTCTTTTGAACCAGATTCACCGCATCTACGCAATCTGGGGATCCCGAAAACGAGTGGCCATTCCTCTTGCGTTCATATCCTTCGGGATTGCGGGTAAGAGCTCATCCCCCACCAGTTCCTTCGGAGACTTCACACCCACCCGACAGTCGTTGGCCTCGCTGGTAGCACCATGCTGGGAATCGGCGAGACCAACCTTCGCATACCATCCAATCGCGATTCCTATTCGACAGGGAATAATATATATACTGGTTTTAGCATTGCTGGGGCTGTATTCAATGCGATCTTGACGTTGCTCGCTGGTCAGTTTCTTCTCATTTTCCTACCTTTCATTCTTCCAAGCTATAAAATCGGGGCCCAGCGGGAAGGATATTTTGGATAAGCCGAGAGGCTTCACGAATCATGGGAAAGGATACGAGAACACGGTATCGAACGATCGTTGCGATCATGTATGTAGTTTCCAAGACTGCAGTCTTTCTGAGTTCGCGACTTTGCTTCTCTACAGCTTGGAATCCGGCGTCCTTTACCCTGCGGTGATGATCGTCTCCGTCGTCATGCAAATGACACTCGACCCAAACGCATCTGGAGGTCTCAAGATTGATCTCACGCCTACGTCTTTTGTCGTCGCGGTGGGTACTGAGTACTCGATATATATTTTTAACTTATGCCGGGTTGTTTAGGGTATTGCCCCAACGCTTATCATCGTACGTTGTGCATACGGCAAAGCAATCCAGAATGTCGACCGTGACCGTGCCGAGATGTCTTCATTGCATTTCGCTCATAGTCCCAGGGTACGAACGGAGGAGGAAACGCGCACGACGATGGTCGATTGAGGGCTGGGTTTGTAATGTGATATGAAGTTGGCTTGGACGTTCGTGGAACAGGGGGGTTGAGAAGAAAGAGCGAGCACAAGCGATATGAATTAAGAGTGTTACCAAGGTCTCTGTATTGAGGTTGCTTTTCTAAACAGGAGTATCGATATCATATTGCTTCCTTCCGCCGTGATTGTGCCGTAGTGAGCAAAACCCACTTCGAGTCAACTCCCTTGTAGCATATTGGTCAGTATGTACATGCGCCTGTCATGATTTTGACCCTGGACACTCAGAGCACGCGAGAGCTGAGTTCGACTCCGAGCCATGGAAGCTCATGGAAGCGTCGTTTCTCATACGTACGTGTTTGTATGTGTGAAAATGTACACCTCTTACTCTTGCCGCTTGAATACTTTGCTTATAGTCCATATCAAGATTGTTTTGAGTCCTCGAGCACGATTTCAACGACTAAGTCTCAATTTTAAGGGTTGCCTATATGCGCACGCACAGGCGAAGGGCAGAAAGGTGTACTTGATCAGGAAAGCGAAGCCGTGGATATCTCGTTGGCACACGAACGGCGTGCTGATACGGGGAGAGATGTCGTTGGAATGGAGTCTGAAATCGCGTCAGGAAATTCGTCCGACGATGGGGTTCGCTGGTCGGTTGGTTTCCCCTTGATCACTTTCGGATAACGCTTTCGCGTGCCGCTCTCTTAGCGACGTTGTAGCTTTGGAGGACACCATGATGGTTATGATGCCAATTAGATGGTGGTGATGGGGGAACTGGTAGCAGATACGGGTAGGTTGGCCTGGGATGCATATCGCTCGAGGCTTAGATAAGAGAGTATATAGGCCGACGGTATATTTGGGATAAGTGGAGAAACTGCGGTCATTGTGAGTAATTTGGGTCTTTTTTATTGTAGTAACTCACATTGATATCTAGCTCGAGTGTGGTGCTTCGTCTGACTACGAGATACCCCAACCCGCATTCATTCCTCTCAGAGGTCCTTCTGTTTTGCTTCCTTTGCCATAAACAAGACTCATTACTAGCAGTCTACCGTATCTCCACAATACAGGTCACACTGACCAACCAAGAGAACGAGGTGAAGTTCCACAACGAGTGATGTAGAGACCGTACCGAGGTGTTGACGGAGAAATATAGAATGATCGCGTGTGGTGGATGGGGCAACGAATTGTATGGGTGGATGATCGAGCAGAATCGTCAGCGCGTGCAAAGTAGAGGCGACGGGAGTGATGTAAATTCGGTGGCATCGATTTCTTGCATGGCGGCAACATGGCGGTAAGAGTGAGAGCTGACCGATGAGATTAGATTTTACAATCTTAGGGATAGAACATCTGTCTCACGGTATCACTGCCACCCGGATCAGCCTCGGCACTCTAGTCTATCCTGTCTACTGGATCGTTAGCTTAACGTAACTCTGGGCCGCGGCCCTTAGGAAACCTTACAGCTAATCATGAATCCCTAGAATAATTCGCACAGCGGGGACGTTTGATGATCTGTTTACAACCAAACATCCCCACGTGGAGGGAACTCAATTGCCCATGTCGCGTTTCGCGAGTCATCGTTCAATGTTCAACCTCCATTGACAGCCATGGTCCACAAATTTTTATCAAGCTTCAAGAACGAGTTAGATGACATGTCGAGTGACCTTGCAGCGAGAGACTGGAATGGTAGATGTGGGTGCAAAGTTGAACGGAGGCTAATTCTTACCACGTGGGGATGTTTGGTTGTAAACAGATCATCAAACGTCCCCGCTGTGCGAATTATTCTAGGGATTCATGATTAGCTGTAACTTAAACTTAACTCGCTTTGGAGCTTTTAGAACTCAAATTACAATCCTAAGCCTAACCCCTAAACTGGGGGGTGCCCCCCCAGACCCCCACTATTCTGATCCTCTTATCCCATACCCTAATCCCTAAGCCAAAGCCTAACCACTAAGCCTAACCGCTAAACCTAACCCCTAAGCCTAACCCCTAACCTGGGGGGGCACGCCCCCCAGACCCCCCCTTATCATGTATGATTGTGTAAAATACAAAAATAATTATTTAATTCGCAAAATTTACAGTCATACCACTCACATGGGCTCACATGGAGTTAAGTTAAGGTAAGTTAAGGTTTCCTAAGGACGGCGGCCCATAGTTAAGGTAAGCTGGCGTCGATTACCATCCTGTTTCCTGTTTCCAACGTCGACCATCTGCGTGAATGGCTACGAGCCAACGACTTCACTCGAACGACTCCATTCACTGCTTTTATAGCTTTGATATCTACTAATCCTTGAATAAATCTATCTCGGGCTCAATGACGCCGCTTATGAACTCGAACCGTGAACGCAATTCGTGGGAATCGATGAGCTGGAAAATCCAGCAATGCACAAGGCCAGTCAGCCTACCAACGTCTAAGTTAGTCTCTCCACCCAGACTAGATACTACGACCTCTTTGAGTTGGATGTTGATGGTCGGTCTGTATCTTTCCGCCACGAGTCCAGCCCGCCGGCCTCTTTCGCCATCATTTTGCAGACGTGAAACATATCAAATTCATGTAGACGATTTGAAGGGCTTGCCGTTGTGGGATATGATGAGAGAGCTGGATAGGCAAAGAAAATATCGGGAGAGCATGTAAAGGTTTCCCTTGGAAGCCCAAATTGAGTTGACTACTACTGATAAGTATTTCAGTGATTACACTCTGGCCTCTTTTGAGGACATATCTGATGAGTTCGACCCTCAGCTTTCGAAGAGTTTTTACAGAATGGCAGAATGGCAAGCAATCCGTTTGACCCTGAGCCGACGAAACAAGTTTGGCCCCACGTTTAGCACGCGGCCCATCATGAGTTCTGGAGGAGAGGGTTGCACACTTGTAGTGATCAGTTGAGCATGATGATCACACTGAACGGGAGCTTTGAAGAAACAAATCCTCCGTGAGTGGTACATAAAGCAAGTGTAGCTGAGCCTGACCTACGGTAAATATTAACTCCCTAACTTAATCTTCTCATTACTCGAAGAGACCTTTCTCAACCATGCAGTCGTCTTATCTCGAGCTCAGTAGAATAGTCGCTCCGATACTGAGAAATAGACTACAGAACTCCGAAATTTTTTTGCCAAGGCAATATCAATCGGATATGTGTTCACTGTGTTTGATTTGAAGATAACAGTCCTACCTGTGGTACTAGTTCATGATCTCATCTTACCCTAGGGCCTACTCGTTCACTCCCCAATTAGACCTGCTTTGCGCTGCTGAGCGTCCCGCAGCTCCCAGACTCTCCCGTCGTCTTCCGCATCATAGCATGGACCTGGATTCATTTCCAATGCCGCCAATCAGGCGCTTAGTACGGAGGAAGATATCGTTGACAAACCTTATCGTCCGATTCCCTCTGACATGATGTCGGTCCAAATCAATCAGATGGGTGCTCGTTCTTATCCGTTTGTATGTCTCGTGGATGAAGAGTGTTTTACTTCCCGGAATTGGACTAGCGCTATCATTTGTGGCGCACAATGAGGGCGGGCTGCACTACTACTGGTGAGCGCTTTCTATTCTTCAACCGGCAATTTTTATGTATCGTGTTCGTGTTAGGCACTCCAAAGGCTTGCTTAACACGGTCGGATCGACCTTCTGGGACACTGGGCCAGCCGCCATAGCCAGGGAACGTAAGTAGTTTAAATTAGTAGTCATCGCCCTCAACTCTTACAGGTGCCAGGTCGACCTAATTTTGACGAAGCGTTTGAGACCGCGTTTTTCTTCGGTGCTGGCATAGTCCTCACGACTTTTCACGTCAAGGTATGTGATTTTCCCCCTCCCCCTTCGATCACCTTTTATTTTGATTCATGCAACGTCGTCGGAATCAAAGGATTATCAAGACGAGCTGGGAGACCGCCTGTCCGGGCGTATGACTCTGTCTACTCTAGTCTCCAAAGGAATTCGATACATCACTAGCACTTCCTCAATCATCATCTTCTGGTCAGCGTGGCTAGGGTGGTACTGGGGTATATCAGCGACACCCGCTTATCTCTCGTTTGTCTCTACTGGGATATACATATTTCTCTGAATTTTCTTCCAAAGGTCGAAGGACGAAGATACCGTTTCGTTTAGGGTAAGTGGAACAGGATCTTGGTATACTGGCGTTGAACACGGTCCTCATTAAACTACTAGGTGTGGGCTACGTGTGCCCGTGCTCTCTGTTCGTCCAGGGTTCATAGAATCTCACTGGGAAAATGAACTCTACTGTGTGCGGATGTTAAAGTTGGTGGTCGTACTAGTTTTCATGGCGGCAGTTGAACAGTTAAGCGGGAACGAAGCCATGTTTATAAGGATATACTCAAAGATGCAGTGCCCCATGAACTGTATATTCAGCCCGAAGTTGAGCTTGCTATTAACGCCCTTTATGATGCTCTCATGGCGATACCGTGGCTTCTAACACTGCGGAACTTCATTTGTAGTCTGCTTGCGGCTTGAATGGTCGTTCAATGAGAGGATACATCCATCAGAGTGACGGCCCCTCCCGAGTCTGGGTAATCGACGCCAGCTTAACTTAAGTATGGGCCCCCGTACTGAGGGGCCCTTAACTTAACTTAACTTAATTTAAGTCCCGTTTGAGGGAGTTTTGAATGAGGGAGAACGATTTGAGGAAAGGAGAGTTAAGGCGCCGGGGAGTGTGCCTTGAGGGATTTGTAAGCGCTTGTGAGCGCCCGGGAGGCTCCGGCCGGTGGGTAAGCGCTGGGTGCTCAGGAACGTCTAAGTCGCGCATAGGTAAGGCAAAAAATAGAGTGAAAATTTCCAATTGGTAGCCTATCTATTCAGACGACGTCGTGCGACGTCGTGCAACGTCGTCGTCGTCGTTGTGACAGCCTATGACGACGTCATGGACGACGCCGTACAATGTGCCCCAGC
>JANHQD010002042.1:33011-43189 GCA_024721195.1 Marasmius sp. AFHP31
GTCTCTACTGGGATATACATATTTCTCTGAATTTTCTTCCAAAGGTCGAAGGACGAAGATACCGTTTCGTTTAGGGTAAGTGGAACAGGATCTTGGTATACTGGCGTTGAACACGGTCCTCATTAAACTACTAGGTGTGGGCTACGTGTGCCCGTGCTCTCTGTTCGTCCAGGGTTCATAGAATCTCACTGGGAAAATGAACTCTACTGTGTGCGGATGTTAAAGTTGGTGGTCGTACTAGTTTTCATGGCGGCAGTTGAACAGTTAAGCGGGAACGAAGCCATGTTTATAAGGATATACTCAGAGATGCAGTGCCCCATGAACTGTATATTCAGCCCGAAGTTGAGCTTGCTATTAACGCCCTTTATGATGCTCTCACGGCGATACCGTGGCTTCTAACACTGCGGAACTTCATTTGTAGTCTGCTTGCGGCTTGAATGGTCGTTCAATGAGAGGATACATCCATCAGAGTGACGGGGGCGACCTCCCGAGTCTGCAAAACTATGTGTATCACTCTAGCCTTTGGTATTGCTAGGAGGCATTGCCCGCTACAGAGTTGTCACCTTAATAGAGCGGTCCATAGTTGCCTTTTGAATGAGTTGTACTAGAATATATTTTACTAACAAATTGGAACTCTTACTAAAATCCTCAATGTCTTCGGAGACACGAGCCGGACACCGAGTCAAAGGTTTGGGTGGGAAATGTGCATAGTTCACTTCGTCGAACTGTGTCCAATCTGAGATCTCTTCTTGTATCTGATTCTGGACTCCTCGACATCCTCAATCCTAGCGCTGGGAGAACTGATGGATCGAACATTGATAATACTGTTCATCTGTGCCCCCGATGTCTCCACGGGAGCCACAGCCCAACGTTCTCCCATCACAGTCGCCCTAAATGAAGTCTCGTCGTGGATCGCTATTCCCAACGCTGAGCGTACGATAATCAAACTTGAAGCGATTCCCTGGTTTATACAAGTCAGCATGATCAAACCGTTCATAAAGAATAGTGGACCTGTGGCCCCTGTGAAAGGCGCGAAATGAGACTCACCATAACCATGATTTCAACAGTGTAGAACATCTTCAAACAGGTCTCCAAAAGCACTTTGGAGGTTGTCTCCGGACGATCAGACTGCCTACCTGCCGCCCCGAACAGGAATGCGGCATAAAGCAGAAGATTGAACGGGTATAGCAACCCCGATTCTAAGCTTGAGGCCGTGAAATATTAGACGACACGCAGAAATTCAGCAGGTCCAATTAAACATACCATGCATGAATGATGGTTTTATACAAGTTGGATACGCGCTGCGCGCTGATTCTCGTGATGGTGTAGCTGATGTAGAAGATGCGTCCCGCTGACAGTCAACGAGAAGGATCATCACTGGTACCTCTCATCAGAGGAGCGCGGAGCTCACCTATGAGACTAGTCAATAGAATGTTCGTGCAAAAGCTTCCGAAAGCGAAGCATATTAGGAATTTATCATGATCGGAGGTATTGCTGAACGGTTGACCGAGCTCTACTGTCGACATGCCATAATCAAAATCTATCTTGCGGCCGTGTTGATATGGGGTGAGGGTAAGAATGCCTATCACTGACGCATCATTGGTCTTTGAAACTTTGTCACATGATGGACTTAAGGTACCGTTGTTGACGAGGCAGAGAAGCATGGGAGGAACAACCACCCAAACACGACCGCCCCAAATTAGATGACACCTCCACAGCTACTTATATGATTTGCGAGTGATAGATAACGGTAATAGATCAGAAGTGTGGCGTCCCAACTAACGTAGATAAACGTACCAGAATTATATCCGTTATGATACTGTTGAAAGAAAACCATGAAAATTGAGTGGTTCGTTCGTCATGTTGGGAATTCGTTTCGTATAAATCGACTGACTTTGAGGCGACGGTCATAACCTGAAGGGCGGCTTTTATATCACTGTTACATTGGGAAGTGAGAAAAAAGCGATGGAAAACACAGCGAGGCTGGGGCCTCGCCCTGTAACAACATTCAATTGTTTTTCCCTCTCTTTCGACGGCAAGCCCCTGTGGAAGTTCGCATCGACTGCGATTGGAGGCCAAAATTCACGGGGAATTCCTTGAAAGGACCAGGTGACCGCGCCAACGCCAGAGCGCAATCCGTTGAGCTCGTCCGTAAGCAGAGAAACGGCGGTATTCATGGCGAGGCTGGCTGTCGCCAAGCTAAACAGAGTCGCGATAAGTAAGCAATGTATTCGAAATCGCTCGCGTTTGCGTCGGATGAGCACCCAGATGCATATCACGAAGAGAACTGCGTAAACACCTGGCCAAGAGTAAGGTATGATCATCAATTATGAATACGAGCCGTACCATGAAGAAGAAATGCTGCCTGTGTCGCTTTTCCGGTGAGTAGGTAGAGGATGAGTCCAGAATCATGACTTACACAGGACGCGATAAATGGTTTTGTGAACTGACTAAGATGGCAGTAGTAGAAGTTTTCTGCGCAGAACGAGGTGAGAACAATTGTTGCAGTTGGCTGGGGGGGAGCCCAACCACCACTAGTAAAAGAAGGCATCTGGGCGAGATGAGGCATGTCAGCGTTCTGTTCTACCGAGCCGCTTAAATGTAAAAGAAACTGAGCCGACTCCCATATGTATACTAGTTGTGGCTACGTAGTGAGAAAATTTTCGCCTCCCGTGCATACTACGAAGTTGACGTGTTGGAAACACATGTCAAAGCACAACGAATTTGAATTCGTCACTCGCGATTCTTAGCGGAGGAGACTGATGCATCATCAAGAAAGATCGAAGTTCGAATTCCATCAACCTCCTGTGTGTCCCCTGCGAGTGATATCACTGCATCATATACGGGTACGGTGCGACTCTGGTATAGTTGGGAAAAACTTGACGGCGGTGCACATTGACAGTCCGAGGTGTAGGCATAGGTATAAGACGATAAAGTAAGTGTGAGATGGTAGCCAAGCCGGTAGATGAGTCATATGGACCGAAAGGGCGGGATAAATCGTGCTCGAAGTTAGCGTAACTTTGCATAATTGCGGAATCAAAAACAAATGGCTGTGTGATTTGAAGACGATGCATTTTCTACGCCGATGTAAGGAGTTCCTGTGAACCCCAAAGCAACCGTGTCCAATGAATACAGGCACTATGTTGAACGTTGCCACAGGTTTCAAATCCACGCGGTGGAGCGTTGACCACGGAAGATCCTGGAGATTGTATCCGAGTGGCGATGAGATTCGAGGATGCTGATTTGCTGGGTGGCCAGAGGATGACAATTAACTTCATCTCAACCTGCTCCGCCGGTCTGTCCCCACAAACCTCTTTCCTACTTATCATGGACGGAACATCCTTCAAATCGACTCTGTATACTAGTCTATTGCGGTGAGGGCGACCTATAAGACGAACAGATTAGCTGGCGGGTGATCATCTGAGCCTAGTCAACGCTGGGAAGGACGCGGCAAGGTCACTAGGAATGACAGCGGCTGTTCATTGGAACGAGGTCATTGTGTTTGGATGCAAGCGAGAGTTCAGCAAAACGAAACATCGGGTGGCTGTCTGATTCTTCTAAAATTTCCTCGTGGGTACGGAGTGGTGCCTGCTCGAAAGCGCATACAATCAGAGCCAGTAGAAGCAGCGAGGACCGTATACTGAAATGTCCAAGAAGACTGAGGGATTGTATATACCTAAAGGCTGTCCACCTCTTGTATTCAATCTGGAAAACCACATACACAACATCAAAGGTCCTTCAAGTCTTCTGATCAGCTACTTCCGCCCCTTTGGGGCGTTGTGAGGCTTTCAACGATAATATGTTTGCGTATTCGTGAGGTTGATGGATCAAAGTGTCTCCGACTCTCGAGTTGCTACGGGTTGGAAGTAGTCAGCAGAAGAGAAGATAACCATGAGATAACCGTCATAGTGGAGTATTTCGAACCTTTCTTATAGAAATACACACAGCCTACCGTGCATCAGCCTCGCAGGTGATCTCTTTCGAGCCAGAGTTCATCACGGTCCGGGTTAGAGAATGGGAGTGGTGGGTGTGCATCAAAGCGTGACTTTGAGATAATCTGGGTTGCGTGATGAGTTCAATCTAATCTATAAGGTTCCCTATTGACACTCACACCTCGACTCACACCTTCTACTTAGGACCAAATCTAGAGGGAGTATTATTCTTCTTCGCGTTACCATTAGTGTTTGAGAGCTGGGAGTAGGAGCGTTACAACCTCTTGGACCCAGGGAAGATATTGGAGAGGCAGCTGAGGTTGTTCTAACCGCATCTTACTGGCGTATAACTTGGTGAACTTGGTTAGGACTTACAATGACACTCACAAAGCGATCAGATTGATAGCAATTGCCACCTGTTGATAAGCATGTATTCACGTATTCTGATTCTCAAGAGTCAAGTTCACTCATCGGTATCATATCAGTAAAGTTCCACAATGCTCAACTTATTTCCACCAAAGCAGCGGCAAGATCGAGGGCGGCATTCTGGAGCCGGGATGTAGATGGCTACACTCAAAGCTTCGGAGGATTGGGGCTCACGGCTCTTCCGGAAGAACGGATCAAGTTGGTTGTCGTAAGACTGACGCGGTGAGGTTCATTTCAGAGTATCTTTCATCGGGCGATGCTCAGTAATTGCCTAGGTCCTACTCTCGAGCCACTCTCCCATCGCTCACGGCAATCTTGTGTACGTTTCAGCAGATCAGACATGTGACTTCGAATGGTAAGGATGCCTGCAAAATCTGGCATGACGCCGGAAGACCATGAGGGTATGTGTCTGCCGTCCTGATAATTAGTCTATCAAAGAACTTGAACAAGTAAACCTGGGCCCGCTGCCAGCATGGCCCCATCAAGCTCGAAGGGCTCCTGTCCCGAGAACTCTTGGCGTATAGTCGAGTCAGCCTGAAGTCATTTTGAAGACCACGAAATCTTATTATTCTCGCAGCATTTTCCACGCAATTACCTCGATTGTGGAAATTAATTAAGTCTCGGGACCAAGAAATCAATGCCTCCAGTTCGTAAGGTGTGAACTTCAGTAAGTTGAACTAATCAATCCCAGTCACTTGAACGTTCTGATCTCCGGTTGCGCGGCAAAAGTTTTGACAGGTATAAAGGTGAGAACGAAGAGCCCAGACAAACCGCGAGTGCCATGGCAGTGCCTCGTATATCCCGCCTTTTGACCTTCATTTTCGTGGTGTTATCAACGTCTCTTCTCTCTCAGGCGTTCGAAAATCCTTCCTGCAGGATACTCCCTTCTGATGACGCGTGGCCCGACGAAAGTATATGGGACGCTTTCAACGCCTCGGTGGACGGACGGCTCATCAAGGTTGCACCCGATGGAGTGTCTTGCCACGATCCAGACTATGATGAGGCCCTCTGCGAAGTCGTACGGGAGAACTGGCTCGTCTCTCAATTTCAGTACGTTCCCTCGAGTCCTTGTCTGCTCTCACGCTCAGTGATTCGGCCCGTAGCTCGGCCCGACCTGGCTCAATCATGAATTCAGTGCTTTACAACCGAAGCTGTGATCCGTTCGCTCCTCGAGAGACACCCTGTACAGCGAGGAACGTTGTGGAGTACTCGGTCAATGTTTCCCAAGCAGAACACATTATCAAGGCTGTTCAGTTTGTCGAGGAGCACAACATTCGGTTTGTAGTAAAAAACACCGGGCACGAGTGAGTGCCAATCAAGTGTTTTTACCTTCATGCTATTTTATTGAGCCTATGATCATAGCTACATGGGGAAGTCTACTGGCACAGGTGCCCTGTCAGTTTGGATGCATAAACTCCAGAGCATAGTGTTGGTCCCAGACTACGTTTCTGCTGGCTATACCGGACCAGCTATCAAAGCTCCGGCAGGAGTAAAAGGCACGGACTTAGCGATTTTTGCCAATGAACGAGGGTACGCTATCGTCAGTGGAGAATGCCCAGTGAGTGATCCCTCTTCTTTGAACCTGCAAGCCTCACCTACGAGCTGTTAGACTGTCGGGTTCGCTGGGGGCTATATTCAAGGTGGTGGTCATTCAATAATCACTTCTGCGTACGGATTGGCCGCCGACCAGACCTTGGAGTTTGAAGTTGTCACCATGCGAGGAGAGCATCTCGTTGCTTCTCCCACAAAACATGAGGACTTATACTGGGCGCTCAGTGGTGGAGTACGTAAATTTCGCTTTGAATCAGGATAAAACTCTAAAAGTTCACTCAGGGGGGTGGGACCTACGCGGTCGTGTTGTCCGTGACCGTCAAAGTGTTCCCAGACGTGCCATTAACCCTCGGCTTCCTCAACTTCTCAGAAATCCATCCTGAAGCCTATTGGCGGGCAGTCGCCACCTACAACACCATCATACCAGATCTTACTAGCACCCGGACCACTGTCTTAGCATTCTACGACAATAATACCTTCGGAATCAATCCCATAGTCGCTATTAATCAAACGGAGCAGGAGTTAACGGCCATGATTCGCCCGTTCTTGGACTCGCTCGACGACCTAGACATCCAGTACGATTTTTCAACCCGCTCCGGTGCTCATTATCTCGACGTGCTTGGGATTATGGCGAATATACTACCCAATGTCGGGGACCTGCTGCTTGCCACTCGATTGTTGCCTCAATCGTTTTGGGATAACGAAACTGGCATTGCGAGTGTTGTGGACGCGACCAGGCAAATTATCGAGGGTGGTACCGGTGTGAAAGTGTCCGATCTTTCGTTCAAGCTGCCAACTCGACTTCCCGGAGACGCTCAGAATGCTGTTTTGCCCGCGTGGCGAGAAGCGCAGCGGGCCGTTTTCACGGTGTTGTGGGTCGCTAAATTTGATCACTGAGCTGGCTCCTTCCTCACATGAACGATCTCAGAGATTACGCGGGCAACGAGACGCGAGTTGAGGCGTCTACGGCGGTGCAAAAGGTCTCCCAGGCAATTTCAGTCTTCAGGGAGATAACTCCTGGGTCAGGTGCATACCTGAATGAGGTACGTATCGAATCGGGTTGAACTTATTGTGATACTGAATGATGGCGGTTGCTTTAGGGTGACTTACTTGAGCCAGACTTCAAGAACGCATTCTATGGCCCAAACTACGACCGGCTCCTCAGCATCAAGGACAAGTGGGACCCACAGCAGATTTTGTATGGCTCGACCGCGGTTGGTGGGGATAGATGGCGCGAAGATGAGGATGGGAGACTCTGTAAGGTAAACGGATAGATGTGATCAGGGCATGTCAGTTGGAAAGGCACGATAAGCATATAGTTGCACAGAAGTTATGCACGATTTTCTTCGTAGTTAGCGGACTCGATTCTGTGCGTTCAAGTCAAAGCCACCGCAGTGATATCTCATATGCTATGAGCGACCCAGAGTTACGTTCATTTGGAAATAAACAACCGGATCGGAAGTATTACTGGAAACCTTCTTGTCCTTGAAAATACGGGCCAAACGCGTCGAGAGCGTGGGGCGAGATGTAGTGTACTGTCTATGTCGTCTCACTGTACCGGTTAGGTGCCTTTGTCTCTATCGAGTCCTAATCTCCGTGACTGCAGGCAATGTTATTGATGCCTTCTGTGGTCGAAGTGGCCCCGTGACTCCTCCAAGAATGATGTCTTCAAGGAACACACTTACTGATAAGCGTCTCTTATTTTCCCCCCCGAAGATGTCATTCTTGGGAGCCAGGGCTGGCCTAAAACACCAGAAGGGATCAATCTTTGGGGGTAATATCCTGAAATCGACTGCTGGATGCCTTGTAACGACAATGGAATCAGAAACACTTAAACACACACATGCGTACTGTGAGCCCCTGATCATTCGGACGTGGTGCCAAATCATCGAGAAATGTCAGCCTGCATGGCATTTGTGGACTCCATTGGCAATGAAGCCCATGCTAAATAAGAACGGCTCTTCCGATACTAACTCAAAATCGCACAAACGAAACCAGACGAAAGAAAAGTGTGGGCGAGTGCTTGTTCGGCACATCGACTCCGAGATTCTCGAGATTCCTCCTATGTCGATGGAGGGAATAGCGAATAGCGAGTCTGCGAAACCATATGACCGACCTTGCATGATACGAGGACCCTAATCCCCTCTTCCGGGCCACCGTGATCGATTGCCCTTATCAAACTGCTCTCCTTCTTCATGTTCAAGTGCAAGATAGATCCCAACTGTTCTCCAAGCGGCCTCGAGGAGGATCTACAACCTTCCCTGATCCTGGGCTCGGGATGCCTCGACCCAGCACTCGGCGACCCCCCTTCAGTCCTATCGGCTATGAACTCCGGGATCCTGAGAATATATTGTCCATCCGTAACCTCCGAGCGTTAACTCGCGATCCGGCACGGGAAGTTGTAAACGCGTTGACGCGCATCATTCAAAGCCGAAGGCTGGGGAGCTATGCCCTGTCGGTCCCTTCCATCCTCGAATTAAGGTGCCGAAGCACAGCATTGAGAGAGCAGACATGTTTTGTATGAAATGGGGCTAATCTAATATTCTGTATTGCAGTCTATTAGAGGAAGATGATGTACTTGTTTAGTAGTGAGGCGAGCAAGTACAAAGAATAGAAACTATCCAAGCCTTGAATAAATATGCGTCCATGCTACAACTCTAGATTGCGGAGGGCTGGAAATACAATATATGATGAAGCCGAATGATTGGGTGATCGTACTGGCTGGAAAGGAAGAAGCGATTGAGAGTGGATTGTAATCCGAAGACTGCGATTACGATAATTGCAAGTAGTGTAGTTGGGAATTCTTTGCGACAGATGGGGAGGGAGTTGGAACTTGGTGGACTGCGCTACGGGGCTGAAGTGCATCCAGTGTCATTTCGGCGAGCCAAGACGATATCAGACAACCGAGAGACCGTATCAAACAAACCACTTGAGCTTGATGAAGATAAACGAGGTGTCAATGCCGAAGCGCACAAAAAGAACTTGCAACCCAAGGAACAGAAAGCCATGCAGTGAATGCAGGTGGAACTGTAGTGCATTGTCTCAACGAACGTTGGGGGGGAGACGGTGGTAGAAGGACTCACGACACGAGAGTTGTAAAGGCAATTGTGTGCACACGTAGCGTCCATCGCGAGTCGCTCTAGGAAATCTCTGAAGTGGCGGGTGGCAAATAAGTAGGATGACGACGGGGAGAAACTTCGTGAGACGTTACCGCGTACAGGTCAATTCTAAACGCCGCAAGTGGGACTGTTGCACTTGCCGTCGCTGTCGACCCTGGATTTGCATTTAGAACAGAACTGGGTGGCCATGAATGTGCTGAGTCTTTGAGGTGCTGGAAAACATACTTCGCAGTGGTTTAAAAACCGGAAGACAAACGCCCATATTGGTTGCTTATGCCTTGCTCTGAAGTGCTTTCTCAGTCAGTTCGGGATAGTGCTCAAAGTTGCGGTGAACTTAGGTAGCAATTGTGCGTCCATTGGGACCAGCTGTACCCATCTGAGCCAACAAAAACAGTTCTACCATCGGGCGTTCAAATGGGGCGTTTAAATCAGGTGTTTGAATGAAGCGTTTGAATGGGGCGCTTGAACCGGTGTTTAAGCTAGGCGTTTAAAATGAGCGTTTGAATGAGGTGTTTAAGTGCGTTCAAGTTGGGGGTTGAATGACGTGTTTAAATGGGTGTGAAGGGGTGTTGAAGTTTAAGTTGGGCGTTTAAATGAGCGTTTGAAAGGCTCCGCTACAGTACTTAGCTTAAAACTGTTTGAGGCGTTTAAACATTAGGCATTTATGGGCGTTTAAACGAGCCGTTCAACTGAATCTAACAGGTGGCCCTCTGGTAAATCAAGAGCGACAGACGTATATGCGGGTCAACATACCTATCAACTGGTCTTCTTCCTGTTTTTCGCTCCTATCTTTGCTATATGCTCGCCCTTCTTTACAGCCAGCAAAGTGGTTGAAGCACTTGGCGTCCCAGGGCGGACGGCGGGTTTAGGCACCGAGGTAAGCAAGGTCCTCCGTTTCATGCTTCAAGTGTGGAAATCGGTACAATCTCAGGCGGGAATAGAAGAAGAGACCAGTAGTCGTAAATCCTTTGCACCAGAGGTGGTGCTACAGAGCACACACTTTGGGCCACACCAGAGCCGCTAGTGCTACCTTGGCCTCTATAGTAGCCCTGCCAACAATACGTGATTAGTTGCTCAAAGCAAATAAGAAGGCTTCGACTGTCACCTTTGTACAGGGATGGGTTCCGCAGTAGAAGGAGCGGCAACGTGG
>JANHQD010002042.1:46537-61799 GCA_024721195.1 Marasmius sp. AFHP31
CGGGTTTAGGCACCGAGGTAAGCAAGGTCCTCCGTTTCATGCTTCAAGTGTGGAAATCGGTACAATCTCAGGCGGGAATAGAAGAAGAGACCAGTAGTCGTAAATCCTTTGCACCAGAGGTGGTGCTACAGAGCACACACTTTGGGCCACACCAGAGCCGCTAGTGCTACCTTGGCCTCTATAGTAGCCCTGCCAACAATACGTGATTAGTTGCTCAAAGCAAATAAGAAGGCTTCGACTGTCACCTTTGTACAGGGATGGGTTCCGCAGTAGAAGGAGCGGCAACGTGGTCGCCGTTCCGGTTCATCTTTCGGCTAACACAGAACAAACATAATGTCAGTAAGAAATCGAGAGGCAAAGTACTGCTCTCCTACCGCTTTCGTAGATAAACCGAGCCTTTAGCCACTCCTAAGCTCTCCAAACCTGGTGGTATTGGCGCCTCGACATCTACACCATGAGCGGCAAGCCACTGTGAAGCTTTAACTTATGGCATCCCGCTCTGTGCACTCGTCACCTGGATAACTGCCCGGATCTATGATGAGGAGCTCATGATCTCAGCGTGGGTCGGAGAGCACGGTCCCTCAAGTCTGTGAAATGTATGAAACGCGTGTTTTCCTTCTAGGCATTGGGACTGCTCAAAACCAAGTATGAAGGTCTGGAGCTATGCTGTACCGGGTACTACTACAACAACAGAGACCCCTCTCTTCCCCAGGCAGCATCGAGCCTGTCCTTCATTTGGATCTGGGGGCTGTAACAACCGAAGCGACCACAAAGAGTTACAAGGTGAACAAACGACAAATTAACCCGGCCCAGTTTTCGCCCTCAGAGTTCGGTTACCGATGGCTGGGATCTACGTGTTACATTAGCTCTCAAATCGAACGGGAAAAGTGGACAAACGTTACCTTCCTGGGGCCTTATAGTATGGAGTTAAAGGGAACGGGTTAGGTGGCCTAGTACAAAAGACGTTAACAAAGGCCGGGGAACGTAGCTGAGTATAGTGCAACTGACCCTGGTACGCCATAGGGATTCACAGATACGGAGGCGACATTCTATCTGCCCTCTACGCGCTAACGCCGGTCACCACTGATTTCTTACGATATCCCGGCAAATGGAGTCGTTGACATCAATGTTGGGGCGATAGGTCTTCGGGGCATCCAGAGATCTTCGTGGCAGCCAGGCGAAAGAAGAGTAAGGACTGGAGATGTGGTAGAGAGGCGTTGTGAGAAGGCTGAGTTCTAGTGTCGCTGAAGATGTGCTCGCTGGCCGGTTGGTTCATTCTCGATGACCTTCGGATAACGCTTTGATGCGCACCACTCTTGCGGAAACGTGGAGATGGAAGTGTGTGGTATCGTAGCCTTTGCAGAACACCGCGTTAGTCTTTGGAGCCATCGGGATGACGGTCCAATAAGGGAACTAGCAGGCACAAGTTTATGAATCGGTTCTGCATATCACCCAGGGCCTAAGTTGAACGTTGATAAGCTGAGGGTAGGGGCGATGTCCTCTAAGGAGAAACTGCAGCCGTTGTAAGTATATCGTTCGTCTCGAGATTGAAAAGATTCAACCTACATCAGAATTTGGCAGCCGACAGTCCTCCAACTATGCACCATAACCCAATCTTCTTCTCTTGGAGCTTTGCGACTTGATTCACGTTCTTCGATACATTCGCCACCGACCATCGATCAACGTTCAAGTTCAACAGCGAATCGCTCCCGCATCACCAGGTTACGAAGACGCACGAATCTGCTTCCGCCGATCGCGGCAAGCGAGATGCGGGGAGGGTCGTGTGGGGTACATAGGGCACGCGATAGTGATGAGAGATACTGAAGAGTTGACTTGAGAGCATCGGTGGGCGACGGGAGTACTGAGTTCTCGTTGGCATCCGTAGGCAGTGTTGGAGAGCGTAGGTGCGCTTGTGCTGGGGAGTTGCGATTAAAATTTGGCCTTTGCGACGAGTTTTCACCTCCTCTATCCATCTAGCCTTTTTCCCGTCTCCTGTCACAAGCGCCATATCCTCCGACCTGTTCCTTTGATTGCCCGAAGGGCCGAATTCATGGCAAAAGGGATCAGTAATGAGTTTATGCTGAGAAGACATCCAATGGTCGAAATGAATCATGGTGACGCAGCTGTTTGTCGTCTTCACCGTCCAGAAACGTTCGAGGAAAGCTGGGTTGGGATATTGGCGGCGAAGCGGCCGTTCATTATCGAGTTAAAACCATTCAAGAGCGGTGATAACGACTAGGAGAAGGCGCTTCTTGAGTGTTGAGAGCGTATTCGTTGGTTGGTAGACGTCGTGGTCGATGTCGAGGAAAAACTGGACAACCCGGGTGGCGGTGCTGCTGGGAGATAGACTGATTCTAGCTAAATCTAATCTAATCTCAGATAATCCCCTTGAACCGCAACCTGGGCTCTGCGACTCTCGATCCCTTCAACGTTGCTGTGATCGCCAATCACCCTGATTGAGGCTTCAAATGAATATCTCGCAGTTTTTACCCATCGCTTGTGTTGTCTTTCCTCGTCCTCACTGGAGGTTACATCAATCAGCCTTGTACTTGTCCGTGAGTACCCCTCGGACCTTCTCTGTGTTTCGACTCCATTTCGAGGCTTTTTATACGGTGTATTTAGCTATTATTTACTCTTTGTTTTCCGTGTTTCCCGGCCCATACCAACAGGATCTCACGAGTACACGATTGTGAAGCCCATACAAGGCCTTATGATTCGCTTATAATAAACAGTGTTTCCTTGTGAGGCAATCTTATCTCCCTCCCAGGATGGATTATGAAGAACTTCGCTCCTCATAAGCAAGTATAGTGTATGTTGGTATCCTGCACGAGAGATCCTAACGGGATCCCCTTAATGCACCCACAGTGGACAAAACTAATTTAGGGACCGAATAGGCCCAAACATGGCATGGCACGTTACGGAGCGATTTTGCCCTTGCGACGCCTTGTAACGGCACCTCGGATCATAAGGCCTTAATGAAATTTCCGAAATCGAAGGCTGAGGCTCGAGCGGTCAACAGTGGCGTCCAACGCCCAAACTTGTTTCACGTTGGGCCGAGATAGGAGGGGCGTAAAATGAACAATGATCCCCTTGCGGACCCATAGGATACAGGGACCTGATGTACAGTAGCTACGACGTACCTACTGACCGTACACCAGCTGATACGCTGGATGGAGCACAAGTGCACCCATAACGGACTCAGAATCTTCAATCCCGATCATGGCCAATGTGGGAGTGCGAAAACAGAGAATTTGATTAACTCAAAGTCAGAGACTGGCCGCTGACTAGGTCCATGTGATAAGCATACTAGGAATGAGGGTGTGAGTCCGGTTGGAATGAAGAATTGAACGTGAAGAGAGGACTCACCGTAATTTCCTGAACTATGTTAGCACTCGTACTGGATTTCTTCACCGGCCTCTCCAGTACTCAGGTGGTAGCGAAGAGACTCGGCGCCGTAGGGCTTATTGACATTGGCAGGGTTGACAACTATGCATCATGGAAGGGGGAAGGAAGCAAGTACGACTATTGCATAACAGTGTAAGTGACAGTAAATGACAGCTGTTTCGAGAGATAGCATGTAAAGTGATCAACACCATTGAGCTCCGAACGCACGGTGACGGGACGCGTGTAGAGTGCAGCGCGTCGCCACAACGAGTATCTATCTGACAACGAGCGAGAGGAACTTGAAGTTGACACTGCCGTGGTTTCATGGTAGATACAAGGAAAGGGTCGCACATTCGCAAGCCACCAATTGAGAGACATTCGAGCCGCAGTCCGAGACGGGAGAGCCACACCATTTCTGAGTTGTATATAAATATAGCGGAACTAGCTTTGAGAGTATATATTAACCCACGACGGATGAGCGCTGTAAGCCCACTTGAGCTCCCGCTTAGAGGAATTTGCTCCTCGAACATGTCGCCAGCTCATCTCGAGTTTATCAGTGAGTGAGTGGACTCCTTCCGCCGATCTGATACTGACAAAGAGTTCACAGAGCTCTCAGACCTTATAAAGCCAATTCACATCGTATATGCATTCACCGTGTCCGATCTCAAGACAACTGTCTTGCCCGTGGTAGTTCAACATTTCATTCTTAGTTTCATATCAATGGGGTTATCGCTCACTCAAATCCACAATAGACCTGCTTCGCCTTGCTGAGCGTCCCAGAACTTCCAGAACCTCCCGTCATCCTTCGTATCATAGCATGGACCTGGATCCATCTCCTCCAGTTCAACACTGCCAATCAAGCACACAGTCAAGAGGAAGATATCGTGAACAAACCTTACCGTCCGATTCCTTCCGGCATGATGTCGGTCAAGTCGACTTACATTCTCAGATTGATACTTGTTCCTGTCTGTCTGTATATCTCGTGGATGAACGGCGTTTTGCTTCCCGGACTTGGACTAGCGCTATCATTTGTGGCGTTCAATGAATGTGGATTACACTACTATTGGTGAGTGTTTTTCTCTATCTCCGACCGGCGATAGTTACGGGTATCTTATGTATCTTCCGTTGTTTAGGCACTCTAAAAGCCTGCTCAACACGGTCGGGCTGGCCTTTTGGGATGCTGGGGCGGCCATTATAGCCAGGGATGGTAAGTGCTCATCATTAGGTACCTATCATCCACAACTGACAACACTAACTGGTGGCACGTGTCAGGTCAACCTCAGTTCGAGAAATCATTCGAAATGACTTTCTTACTCGGTGCGGGCTTGGTACTCACAACGTATCATGTCCAGGTACGTACGCGTATTTTCCCGCCCCCTGGATTGTCACGGCTATCTGCTGAGTTCATTTTTTCTCCGCCAAAGGATTTCCAAGATGAACTCGGAGATCGCCTGTCTGGACGAATCACCTTGCCCACCCTATTGCCCGAAGGGATCCGATACATCACCTCTTTGATAATTGTCTCCTGGTCAGTGTGGCTGGGCTGGTACTGGGGTATATCCACGACATCCGGGTATCTTTCGTTCGTCGCTATAGGGTTATATCTATCTCTCCGGATTTTCTACCAAAGGTCGATGGAGGAAGACACAATGTCGTACAAGTTGTATATGGTAAGTTCGACAGGAATTTCGACTTACTGGCTGTTGAACGTGGTGTTTTCACGAACTATTAGGGGTGGTTTACGTTTGCCCGTGCACTCTGTTCATCTAGGGCGCACGCAGTACTACTTGGGAGTACAGTTCGGGGCTGAAATTGTACTTGTGGCGAGAATGATATCTCCGAGAACGAGCCAAATCCAGGGTTCAATGCGTGATGCCCAACTGCCTTGGATGACAGCACGCTCCTCACCACGCATGGGTATGAACTAGAACGACCCCCAAAACTTCGATAACCACTTGAATTTTCTGGGAGGAATGAGCAATATCCGTAGGAGTGATACGAGGTGGCTTGCGGAGGCTACAAAGAATATCAAGAACATCTCGCTCTGGGGTATCGCCGAGCGAACTGTGTAAGAAACTCTAGATCTGCTGCTAAGCTAGAACTGACTCATGGAGGAAAGTGGTTTGTTGCTCGCCGTTATCGATGATCACAGAGGTTCGGGGCTGGTCCTGTCCGACCCAAGTCCAGGACAATGACACTCTTGCATCTGTCCCCTGGCTCTCGAGAAATGCAATGGCGCTGTTCAATGCAACACTCACCGTGGCCAGAGCGAATAGACTAGAGATGAGGAAGCAGTGTATTGGGCCGCCGTTGGGTAAGGATGATGATGCAAATTGTGAAAAGAACGATGTATACGCCTGATTTGATGGGGCTAATGAGTGAGATGAGCGATAACAAACTAGACAGCAAGCCTCGTCATATGAAAGAAATGCTGCCTATGAGAATCAAGTACGCACGTCAGAGACTCATGGTAGGAGAATTCAACTGGGAGACCCACACTAGACGTTATAACTGGCTTTCCAAAGTGATTGAGTCTGCAGTAGATCGGATAGTTCCGACAGTATGCCGAGAGAATGAGCGTTGCAGTCGCCTCAGGCTCAGAGGGAACGGTGGCCGACATACGGGGGAAATGGAGCCCAATCAGGATGGGACATGGCAAATAAATGAAAGGATCGAAGGTCCACATTGTAGACATCCTGCTACCAGTGCACCCCGTATCTATGACAGTCCAGCAATGGGTTCATGGGAGATCAACAATTCTCTTTAACATCCTTTCCCGAAAGTTTGGGCGCGAATTATCAAGCATCATAGATCACTGAGGACACTTTGACGTCATTGGGCACAACAAAACACCTTTACTCGCATATAATCGCATCAATATGAGACATATCTATGATAGCCATGAGCAAATGAGTATCCTATGGGGAAGTTCTGTACCGAACTTGTATTCAAGCTTCCCTCGCTCTGAGAAAGCTGTGGGTCTCGCCGCGTGCTGTATTTCCCGTCCGTCACCAAAAAATTCTTTGAAATCTGTTTGATAGAAACATGAAGGAGAGAAAGCTTGGATAGTTGTCCTGGTGTTATGGTCGTGCAGTCGCAACCAGTACAGGATGATCGATAATTTCTCAGGACTCAGCCCGTAAGTTGATTGACCTTTCACGTGCCTCACTTTTCTCATCAGGTGGTTCTCAACGCTTTCCGGCCTCCCGTGTATCTAAGGATTCGATTGTATCTAGTCTTGGGGAACTTAGAAAAAAGAGCACGATCTCGAAGTCTATACTACTAAGTCTTAGTATACGAGCCGAACAGAATTCAACAAACTCGATGGAACAGCTCGTGGTTCAATGTTAAATATTTTTTCCGCGCGTTTACTTGCAGATTTCTCTTTACTGCTGCTTAATACGCCCATTGCTTATATTGTTGTCTGAAATCTTGCTGTGGGCCAAGAGTCGCAATCGTCTGCAGTAATTACCAAGCCTGAGGGTGAATTACCGAGTCTGCGAAGTGCGTCAAGCTGGTTATTAGCCCTTGGAATTTGGAACATGGCGAGAATACTGCGCAGTAAACTCGCGGTTCACGGTTGGCAGATACTCGCGGGGGTACACTCGAAACGAGCGCTGTAGAAAAACGCCCTCAAAGGAATGAAAATATAGGGAGATTGAAATTTAGTAACCCTGGCATCGTGGTAATTGAACTTTGAGTTGTGTAAGTGAGGGACTCCAGGATTCGGCTGGCGGTCATGAACGGATCCTTCCGTACTCACATGCTGCACTTCAAGTTTCATCAGGTGAGTCTGACGCGCTCGCGTATATGTGACTGTCTCTACAATCTCGGGGCATCACTATAGTCAAGTAATTACCTTCAAGATATCCCCCTTTTCCTCGTGGTCATAAAACAGTCCAACGGCAAGGTCTGTTATTGGTATGGAACCTAGTATTCCGCTTGTATTCACCACTCATTTCAATGACTACCAGACATGGTATGTACACATTACTCTATTGCCTCACTAAGCTTCGGGTACTAACTCATCCCTGTCTGTCTGCCAAAGATCATACTCTATTTCAGCCTGGAGAGCGGAGCCAACGCCAGCATATTCCTGACCGTGATCTTTACGACGGAGTAAGGACCTGACCACCCAAATTTCCTTGTTATGCATCGGAAACGTTGCTACCACCATCGTCATATCTCGATCCAGAGCAGGGTGATCCCACATATCAATGCATGTCTTGAGCCAAAGAGGTTGGAGGGATATTTCGGGCTTCCTCGACAGCGTGGTTGGATCGAGAATCTGGAGACAGTTATCGGGGGTTGGTGTGGCTGGGGTGTCGAAGTTCAGAAATATAATTGGATTTTTCACCCTGTCCTTGATAAGTTGCTGGTCCTGTGTCAAGGTTTCGCACCTTAGGCACGGCTTGTTACGTCTGAGGTGGGCCTTTAAGGGGGGGTTCTTTGTACGTGAGAAACCCCTCTATCAGGTCTACCTCTGAATTAAGCTACCCGCCAGGCACCCGACCACCAGGTGCTCACCGCTGCTCGCCGTCGCTGGCGGTGGCCTCTATCCATCCTTCAACCTCCCCCGGTATATCTATACCCTCCGAGCGCTCTGTTCCATCAATGTCCATCATACCAGGTTCGCCAATTATATCCCAATCTGACCTCACCACATCGAGATTGAGCTGCTTCGATGTCGTACCTCGCAAGCCTCGAAAATCCTCGAAAATCGCCAGAAAATAATATGCATCCGGAAGGTACAGGAGGCACGGGCACAGATAGATTGAGCTATCATTAGGGTTGAAATGACGGTGTACATGGCCTGGTACGTGTTTTGAGGTGCTCAATGGTTTGTGCTCACCAGCTTAGCGTTGCTCACTGAATAGAAACATTCCTGTCTACGTGGAAACGGTATCTCAAAACACAGAAAAATGCCTTCCAAACTCAATGGACCAACATCAAGCACGATCAATGTGTTTTTCCTAACATTTCTGGACCTCACTTACCTCCGCCGCGGCTTGCCCGTCAATTCCTACCTCAACCGCCTTTTTTCACATGAAACACTTGCGTTGGTCGGAGAGGAATTCCCTCGAGACGACTTTGCTCTACACGAGGACTTGCGAGGTGCGTTTGATGATAGCTGCTGTGAGGTACTTGTGCTCACCAACATCATTCTTTGCCCAGCATTCGCCCCTTCCTCTAATCTTATCGCCCCACCTCTCTTCCGTCATTCTATCGGGCGCACGTAGGACATCTTGATCTACCGAGTTGTTTCGCGGCATAGGGGCTATTATCAGAGTTGATCGTGAAGGTGAGGTTGATGGAAGCCCGCGGACACCTCACCAATGCCTCAGACTTCTCACTTACCAGAATTCTAAGGTGCTCCAAAAGTCCAGAGCATGCTCTCCCCACCACAATCACTCAGCTCACTCGGTCTCATTGTAATCTAATTCAAAAAGAATATGTCCATCGGATTCACTGGTGAGCTCCTCTGACCTCATCCCCGGCGTTCACCTACTCACTCTTTGTCATTGAGGAGCCCTTGCGATGCGTCATCTGTCCTAATACGCTCGTTTCTTTCTTATCCTGAGCTTACCCTACACACCTTGACCACTGAGATCCACCTACCCTAAACCTAGATGGCGCACAGGCGATTAACTCGGTTCTTTTACATTGCTCACCCTCACTCGTCATTTTATACCTCCTACATTGGCTGCATCCAATGAGCCGTGCGTACGACCTCTCGGTAAGTCGTCTCATTCCAGGTTACCATCCTTGTAAACACTGAATCTTCAACACCCAAAGTCTTGCGAGTTGGGAGTGCAGCAGCTGGCTGCCGGCGTCGTACATATTGCGGTCGTCAACTTCATACACTATGACCTCTTACCTATAAGCCTGTGTACTTGTCCGTATTTCAGTTGTCTCACTCAAGATAGCCATTAATCCCTTGTGTTGACGTGACCCCCCGAGCCCGTCTCATCTTCGGAAAAGGAATGTTTTCGGTGAACCGGCTATTCGGGGTTCACATACCCGGAGGTCGGACAAGAACATATAATAAGCGTAGTGCTTCATCCACTACGAGAATATGCGTAGGACCTCTTGTAAGTTGTCATTAGAATGACCTCAGCATGTTAAAGGATCCCTGGGTGTGAGTGCAGCAATACCATCTGGCGACGCCAGCATTACTCGCTTATACACTGTACTCCGTTAACACCTGTGAACATGGTCCCCGACTGGTTGTGTGTTCCGACCGTTTCAGAAAATCCCATATTATTATAGTGGCTAGGTCTATATGTGTGCATATGTACCCTAATGATTTTTCAATCAATTTTGAAGATGCGGTGAATAAAAAAAAATAAAGGAAGTTGCCCGGGACCGCCGAGGCTGCCTTTAGACTCAACTTCCGGGTAATATGTTAGCGATATCATTCAGCTGATGATATTGTGCCTTTATAGCAGTCTGTAGACGTCTAAAGTTTACTTAGACACTCCTAGGGCGGCCACACGCACAACCGCCGTGAAATATGAGACGAGTCCACTGAAACACACCATGAGGTTGATACTCAAACTTCCGCTCTGCAAGTGCGCAAGCTATGTCAATTCAATACTAGTCAGAGGCGCAGTGTTGTGACAGCCAAATTCTGAAGGGAAGGCTTGTGGCAAAGCCAATGTGTGCGGTCGAGCTTGACAAAGAAGCAGTAAATTTGAAAACTATCAACAACGCGCCGGATGGCACTGTAAGATTAAAAGTGTCTATTCATTTTAACGTACTGCAATCAGTCTACAGCGTAGGAGAGCTCTGGTACCTGAGGGAACACCGAAAGTAACACTCAAGAAATGAGTGAAATACGAGAAATGAAACATGGGGCAAACTCACCAGACATACGAGAAACACCAGCATCCACCCGACTGTCGACGGTAAGCTGCGAGGCAGCATCACATAGGCGACAATAAAAAATGAAGCTGTCCCCGAGCCATGATCAAACTATGAGAATATTCATGAAGAAAGGCGAGGTATCTGCCAATGAAACGAGGCTTGGTTTGCGAGCGCAGATGGCAGACATGCCGTATACCTCCAAGGCAGCCTCGAGCACCGAGAAAAAGCTTGAGAGTGGTGAAGATAAAGCCAGAGAACCATTTGTTTGCACGGAGGTTATGTTCAGAACTTGCGATCCGAGTGAGGGAAAATTTTCTTGAGGTGCCGGGCGTGAGCAGCCTCTGGTGTTGGATGCAACCTGCCTAGCTGTGGAGATAGAGGTAGAAGGTGGGTCGAGTTTGTTAGGAGGTACAATGTTCAGCTTGAATCAACAACCGCAGTTTTGAGGTTGTTAGCTGGTGTGGGTGAGCTGGCGGATGTGACGATCTTCCTTTGTCAAGGGCAGCGCGGGTAACCAATATCAAAGATGTTTGGCGCATCTACCTCCATAATATCCGCTAAGCTCAGTATTCGACAGAGCAGGGCACATTATGGGGGGATATGAGGAAATATCAGTGCCATGCCTAAGGCTTGAGTGAACGAGCATGTATCTCACAAGGCTTCCTTCCACCTCTTCCTCCTTCCTAGTACCACACTACCCATCTTGTATAGCCGCCTCAAGCCTCCGCTACTCTACACCAAGATCCGAGAGATTCTGGTAGCTCGAAAAATTACTGCGCGACCAATTTTGAGGTGTTGAGGTTGTTTTGAGGTGCCGCCAAGACTCAATCCACTGTAAATCAGACATATTTTAGGGGCAAAAGTGATAGAAGAGTTCCCAGATACACATACTGGATATCAAGTACCAGTGGAAGATTTGGGATGGAATATCGACCGCGACGATGAGGTGGTGACCGGAAGAAGGGTGACAGGCACGGGGTACCTCATTTCCGAGGTAGACCCGATGGAGGGGTTTCTCACGTACAAAGAACCCCCCCTCAAAGGCCTAGATCGTGCTGTGACAAGTCGTGCCTAAGGTGGGTTTCGCACCTTAGGCATGGCTTGTTACGTCTGAGGTGGGCCTTTAAGGGGGGGTTCTTTGTACGTGAGAAACCCCTCCATCAGGTGTACCTCTGAATTAAGCCCCGCTAGGCACCCGACCACCAGCTGCTCACCGCTGCTCGCTGTCGCTGGTGATGCCCTCTATCCATCCTTCAACCTCTGCCCGATATATCTTATTACCCTCCGAGTGCTCTGTCCCATCAATATCTGTCATACCAGGTTCACATATAATATCCCAATCCGACCTCACGGTCCTCACCACATTGAGATCAAGGTCATACCTCGCAAGCCTCGTAAATTGTCGTAAATTTCCAGAAAACAATACACATCCGGAGTCTGGATGGCACAGGAGATATGGGTACGGATAGATTAAGCTATCATTACAGTTGAAATGGTGGTGTGCATGCCCCGGTACGTGTTGTGAAGAGCTCAACGGTTTGTGCTCACCGGTTTAGTGTTGCTCACGGAATAGGAACATTCCAGTTTTACATGGAAATAGTGTTTAAAGACACAGAACATTGCCTTCCGAGCTCAGTAAACCAACATCAAGCACAATTAATGCGTTTTTCCTAACATCCCTGGACCTCACTTACCTCTGCCGCTCACTTGGCCAGCCTGTCAATTTCTACCTCAAATGCCTTTTTTCGCATAAAACGCTTCGGCAGGTTGGAGAGGTTTTCTCCCGAGACGACTTTGCTCTACATGCAGATATGCGAGGTGTGTTTGATACTCGCTGCTGTGAGGTACTTGTGCTCACCGACATTTTTCTTTGCCTAGCATTCGGCCCTTCCTCCGACCTCATCTTCCGACCTCTCTTCCGCCATGCTATTACACTCAGCGCATCTTAATCTATCGAGTTGCTTCGCGGCATAGGGCTATCATCTGAGTTGATCATGAAGGTGAGATTGATGTGGTCCCACGGGCGCCTCACCAACACCTCAGGCTTCTCGCCTACCGGAATTCTAAGGTGCTCCGAGTTCCAGAGCATGCTCTCCCTACGACAATTAGACGACAATTAGCCAGCTCACTCGGTCTTGGTATACTCTAATAGGAATATGCTCATCGGACTCACTGGTGAGCTCATCACCGGTGTTCACCTATTCATTCTTTTCCATTGAGGCGCCCTTGTTATGCGGCATCCGTCTTAATACGCTTGTATCCTTTCCATGCTCAGCTTACCCTACTCACCTTGACCACTTAGATCCACCTGCCCTAAACCTAGACGGCGTACAGGGAATCAACTCGGTCATTTTACATTGTTCATCCTCACTCGTCCTTTTGGACCTCCTACATTGGCTATGTCCGATGGAGGTATGATCTCTCAGTAAGTTGACTCATTCTCAGTAACCACCCTCGTAACAACTCAATTTTCCAACACCCAGCCAAAGTCTTGGGAGTCGGGAGTAGCAGCCGGCGTCGTACATAATGCAGTCATTCATTTCATAGATTACGACCTCTTACCTATAAGCCTATGTACTGGTCTGATTTTAGTCCTCTCATTCCAAATATATATCAATTCTTTGTGCTTGTGCGACGCCCCGAGCCTGTCTGATCTTGAGATGAGGTATGTTTTTGGTGATCCGGCTATTCGGGATTCACATACCCGGATGTCTGACAAGAACATATAACGAATGTAGTACTTCACTCGCTACGAGATTACGCCTAGGATCACTCGTGAATCGCCATTAGAATCACAAAATCATAAAATGATTGGATGTGAGTACAGTAACACCATGTAGCGACACCAACGATGTTCGCTCATACGCTGTACTCCACTAACGCCTCTGAACACGATCCCCAATTGTTTATCCGTTCCGACCGTTTCAAAAAATCCCATATAATTACGGTAGGTAGGCCTACATGTTTACATATGAGCCCAAATGGTTTTTCTATTCATTTTGAAGATGTGGTGAATAGGGAAAATAAAGGAAGTCACCCGGGATTGCCGAGGCTGCCTTTAGACCCAACTTCCGGGGAGTATGTCATTCATATCATTCACCTGATGTTATTGAGTCTTGATAGCAGTTTTTCGATGCTCTTAGAGTATACTTAAACGCTTCTAGGGCGGCCACATGCACACAAGCGGTAAAATATGAAACGAGACCACTGAAACGCGCTGTGAGGTCGTTACTCGAACTTCCGCGCTGCAAGCACGCAAGCTATGTCAAGGCAATCCTATTTAGAGGCGCAGTGGTGCAATGGCCATGTTCCAAAAGGTTTATGGCAAAGCTAGCGCTTGCGGTTGAGCTTAAAGAAGAATCATTAGACTCAACGATTGTTAAAAACACGCCGGATAGCACTGTAAAATTGTGGCATTGGTCTATTCAGTTCAACATACTACACCGTAGTTTACAACATAGGAGAGCTCTGATACCAGAAGTAATACTCAAGAAATGAGTAGAATACGAGGAATGAGATATGGGGTAAACTCACCGTCCACCCCACGGCGAGCTGTGAGGCAACATCAGGTAGACAACACAAAAGTCTGACGCCGTCCCCGAGCCATGATTAGACTACGAGAATGTTCATGGAGAAAGGCAAGGTACCCACCATTGAAACGAGGCCCGGCTTGTGAGTACAGATGCCAGACATGCCCATCACCTTCAAGGCGACCTCGAGCAGCGGAAATAAGTACAAAAATGGCTGAAACAGAGTCAGAAATCCATTTACCACACAGAGATTACGTTCAGAACTCGCAATCCAAGCGAGGGGCAGTTTTCTTGAGGTGCCAGAGGCAAGCAAGTCTCTGGTGTTAGATGCAACCTGCCTAGCTGTGAGGGTAGAGGGAAAAAATGGCTTGAAGTCGTTAGGAGGCTTAGTGTTCAGCTTGAAGTGACATGCACGGTTTTGAGGTTGGTTGGTGTGGTTGAGCTGGCGGAGGTGATAATCTTCCTTTGTCAAGAGCAGCGTGGATAATCGAGATTAAAGATGTTTGGCGCATCAAACTCTACATAAAATACCCGCTTGGCTCAGTATTCGACCGAGCAGGACACGTTATTGGGATGTGAGAAATAATGAGTGCTATGTTTAAGCCCTGAGTTGATGAGCATGTAAAGCGTACCTCAGGAGGCCTCCTTCCACCTCTTCCTTCTTCCAAGCAGTGCTCTATCCATCTTTCATAGCCGCCCCAAGCCTCTGCTGTCCTACACCGAGATCCGAGAGATTCTAATAGAACGAAAAATTACTGCCCAACTAATTTTGAGGTCTCGAGGTCATGTTGAGGTGCTGCTGAGATTCGATCCACTGTAGTCCAGACAGATTTTAGGGGCGGACGCGATAGAGAGTTCACAGATGTACATACTGGTTATCAATCACCAGTGGAGGATATGGGATGGAATATCAACCATCGCAACGATGAGGTGGTGACCGGGAGAAGGGTGGCAGGTACGGCGGTACCTCATTTCCGAGGTAGACCTGATGGAGGGGATTCTCACGTACAAAGAACCCCCCCTCAAAGGCCGAGATCGCCCTGTGACAAGTCGTGCCTAAGGTGTGGGTTTCGACGTCGGATAACCAACCCACGTGACGGTCCACTCTATCTAATCTAACCACCTTAGGCACGACTTGTCACAGCACGATCTAGGCCTTTGAGGGGGGGTTCTTTGTACGTGAGAAACCCCTCCATCGGGTCTACCTCGGAAATGAGGTACCCCGTGCCTGTCACCCTTCTTCCGGTCACCACCTCATCGTCGCGGTCGATATTCCATCCCAAATCTTCCACTGGTACTTGATATCCAGTATGTGTATCTGGGAACTCTTCTATCACTTTTGCCCCTAAAATATGTCTGATTTACAGTGGATTGAGTCTTGGCGGCACCTCAAAACAACCTCAACACCTCAAAATTGGTCGCGCAGTAATTTTTCGAGCTACCAGAATCTCTCGGATCTTGGTGTAGAGTAGCGGAGGCTT